>CM057821.1:45867344-46097344 GCA_030067965.1 Latrodectus elegans
CTTGAAGCCATAGTTTATTGAAATTTCAATAGTATTTTTTGCATTTTACTGTAAAATGCAATTCCACAGTGCTTTCTTTAATCAGTAATTCTGATATCTTTCTTAATAGAATTTAACAGTTTAACTAAAGCATTATGATCGCTTAGAAATATAGGAAATCCAATATTTAATCGACTTAGTTATTTTAATTTGGAATAGAAATACTTATAAACTGACAATTTTCAGTTATTTTGATTTTTTTTGTTTTTAACAATACAAACAAAACGCGTGTATTTTATTCAAGAAATTTATGTATTTAAACCAGCAGTAAAATTTTCTTATACAATTTTGAAATGAACACAAATATCAGATTTAGATAAAAAAAATACCCTGATTCTATTAAAATGAATTTTACATCATTTAGCATTTACCTTGTATTTATTATAACGTTTTTTTTTTTTTTTTTTAAGTTTTTATTAAAAACTAAATATTCTTTTATAATTTTAAAAAGCAATGAAACCAAACGTATCTTAAAATAAAACCAAATTTTACTGCAAAATATAAAAGAAAAATTAGTTTTAGAATACTATCTAGAGAATAAATGAGTTCTTTATTTTAATCTTTAATTTCTTTTCTTCTATAATTAAAAAAAATGCTTCTTTTATTTTTTATTATTTATTATAAATCTTTTAATAAATGATAGAGGCAGATGGAATAAGAGAAATTTATAATCATGACTTTGATATATATTTTGTTTATTTTAGCAATAAGGAGATAGAAAAATTTGATCTAAATATTAATCAGAATATATAAATTTTATAACAAATTCCACTTTTTTGTTTATTTATCTCTATAAATATTTTTATTATCTTTTAATTTAGTGTCCAAGTACATGATTGTCATTTTTATATAGGGTTTAAATAAAATAATAATTATATTTTGAGTTAATTTATATTTTGAGTTATTTGAGTTATATTTTGAGTTATTTGAGTTTTTGGTATATATACAATTAATATTTTCTATTACTTCTCCAACATAATCTTTTAATGTAATTAGATACTTTCAACAGCTGATTATTTATCAATAATTGGTATATTCTTTGGTAATCTTCTTTAGCAATCACCTTCTCATAAATATATTCGCATTAAAAGAATAATGCAATGTTTCTTCAAATAGATACACATTTTTCAAATTCAGTTTAAGTGAATATGACACAATTTTACTAGTTTAAAAAAATATTTTTAACAATGATTTATTTATACATTTTTTAATCACTGAATGAGCTTTACATTTGAGGAGACTATAAGCCACAATCTCTTTCTCTCTCTCTTAAATTTGCTTTCGGCTAAATTCTTGGCTTCTTGGTTGCTTTTAATAACTTTGAAAATTCTTTACTCATTGATAAGTTCTTTATAAGTGACTCCAAAAATATGATATTTTAATAATGAGTTACCTATAAAAACAATCTGCAACTATTTAAGTTTTTCAAAGTCTGCAAAAAGTAGACTAACTATTCGTGTTCCAAATTATAGACCTTGTTCATTAAATTGAACGGGGTTTAAAAATATTTAGAATTCATTATAGTTTATTCATATATATCTTCTATTATAAATTATCTAAATATGATAGAAATTGGGAATATTATTTTCTAAAAGTTACTGAATATTTTTTTCTTTATTAATTTTCTTAGCTTGTAGAAATAATAAGTTTAAAATTTAAAAAAATGACAAGTTGAGTAAAAATATTTGTAAAATTTACTAGTATTCAGATAGATTCAATATTGAATCCTTTGAAGCCATAGTTTATTGAAATTGCAATAGTATTTTTTGCATTTTACTGTAAAATGCAATTCCACAGTGCTTTCTTTAATCAGTAATTCTGATATCTTTCTTAATAGAATTTAACAGTTTAACTAAAGCATTATGATCGCTTTGAAATATATGAAATCCAATATTTAATCGACTTAGTTATTTTAATTTGGAATAGAAATACTTATAAACTGACAATTTTGAGTAATTTTAATTTTTTTTTGTTTTTAACAATACATACAAAACGCGTATATTTTATTCAAGAAATTTATGTATTTAAACCAGCTGGAAAATTTTCTTATACAATTTTGAAATGAACACAAATATCAGATTTAGATAAAAAAAAATACCCTGATGCTATTAAAATGAATTTTACATCATTTAGCATTTACCTTGTATTTATTATAACGTTTTTTTTTCATTAAAAACTAAATATTCTTTTATAATTTTAAAAAGCATTGAAACCAAACGTATCTTAAAATAAAACCAAATTTTACTGCAAAATGTAAAAGAGAAATTAGTTTTAGAATACTATCTAGAGAATAAATGAGTTCTTTATTTTAATCTTTAATTTCTTTTCTTCTATAATTAAAAAAAATGCTTCTTTTATTTTTTATTATAATTCTTTTAATAAATGAAAGAGGCAGATGGCATAAGAGAAATTTATAAGCATGACTTTGATATACATTTTATTTTCGCAATAAGGAGATAGACAATTTGGAATGATGATCAAATAAGCAAATTGTTTCAGCAATTAAAAGTAGACTGCATTTTTCATAAATATTGGTTCTGATTTTATAAAATTATAAGTTATAAATTTATTTACATGAATATTTTCAGTAAGAAACAAATAAATTCGGATTTATATCTGAAATAATAGCTGAAAACTCCTGTCGTTTCTTAAAGAAAAGGAGATACAGAAATACTATTTATTTTCAAAAAACGACAGGCAAACAACAATGTAGTAATATGATAAACTGCAAGGTTTAAATCTACTCTATGGAAGTTAAAAAAAAAATTTATCCTGATAATTTGTGTACCAGTCTTATATGTTTATATATATATATATATATACACACACACACATATATATATATATATATATATATATATATATATATATATATATATATATATATATATATATTACATTTAGTTTACTTTTTAGCAATAGACACTTTATATTCAACCTCAATAACTTATTTTTAAGAAGTAATTCTACTGTTTGTAAAACTAACTACATTATAATTAAAATTCAATGTAATTTATTATTAAATGAATAATATATATTTTTATATTTTTGAATAATTTCATTTGTTAAATTTTATGAATGGTATATAAATAACAAACGTATTTCTCAATGAGATGTTACAAAATGTAATGCAATTCTTTGTCCACTAAAATATTTTCTACAAAGTATATTATTTATAGCATTTTATATTAAGCGCTTAAAATGAACTTTTATAAATTCATAGAAATCTGAAATATTGTAATTATTTTGATTTCTATCTTTATACATAAATCCTCGAAAAAAAGCTTGAATTCATAAAATAACTACAGTTTTTCACATTTCCTTGAAAAATATTATTTGCTGGTGCACTGTTGGATTTCCATTTTCAAATCAATTTCTAATTATTGTCTCGCAAAACCTTAGTAGACACATATGTTATGAGTACTGAGATAATAGAACTTTATGCACTGAAAATGTCATTATATTTCAGTAACTGTTAATAATAAATCACTAACAGACACGATTATATTAGTTGCATTATGAAATACTTTCTAGCAATGCATAGAGTAAAATGTATCTTTCATTTATTACGTTATTCCAATTATTCAATTGATATTGCAACTCAAAGGAATCCCCAATAAACAAATATATTAATATGTCTTTTTTTGATATCTTATTCTAGTTACAATATCCAAGCATTGACAACAATTTGAAATTCAATCACTGTGTGTGTGTGTGTGTGTGTGTGTGTGTGTGTGTGTGTGTGTGTGTGTGTGTGTGTGTGTGTGTGTGTGTGTGTGTGTGTGTGTGTGTGTGTGTGTGTGTGTGTGTGTGTGTGTGTTTACGATCATAATAATTTTATATTTCAGTTTATTAATGGTGATTAAATTTTGTCATTAAGCTAGTTAATAATTTTGAAATACTTAAGACGAAAGTTCATTACCAATCAGATTGAAAACTAATTAGTTTTATCATGAATGAATTACCCAATCGCAGAAGTTCATTAGTGGACAGTCAGTAATCATAAAATTAATTAAATAGCTGTTAAATAATGTGTAAAATTACGTAGACCCATTTGATTTGAGTTCAGGATTTTAAATGAAAGTAAATAAATATAGACTATGAATTTGAATATATCATTCACCATGAATACATAAAGCTCAATAATATGTATTTAAGACACAAAGTTTACAGTAAAATTAAAAAGTCAAAATTCAAATATAAACTTTAATGAGACAGATATGTTACCAAGAATTTGAAATAATTTTTTCCTGTTAATGTTTATGTTTATAATATTTTTCTTATAATACTTATTTACTTCAAAATTGATTTGAATTTTAACATACGTTGATATGTACTTAAATAATATTTAAATATATGCTACTTGGGAAATTAAGTCAAGCTTAATATATTTTTTTTATTTTTCACTTACACTTAAATTACATCCATCTATGTAGAAATCAAGATTTATAAATTTCATAATATTATTTTTTCAAATTAAGAATATTATAAATTAAAAACATTTCGTTTTATGAAGGAGGAAAAATGAACAAAACAAAATTGAAAATAGGTAATGTAAAACTGTAATAATATTTTTTATTTTTGTGAATATTATAACAGTTTTAATAAAATAAATGAAGTGAATATAATAAACTAATTTATTTTTTTAAGTAAGGAAATACTTTTATTGTATTTTACTTTTGAGTTTTAACTTTAAACTTATTTCTTTAATAATCTTAAAATTAATAAGCATTATTTTTATTGCACTATCAATCTCAAATTTTTAGTAACCAAAATCAGATAATATTAAAATCAACACCGTTTACTACATTGAAATAAAATAATCATTTCACAGAATGCAATAAACGCCTAATCAGATAAAAAGGCAAAAACCGTCTCCTATAAACAAGGAAATAACATAAAGAAAGTCCGAAAATAAGTTTTTTCGGATAAATTGCGAGGAAAAAATGCGCAAGTTCTGTAATCAGGAAAAGTTCTATTTCTCTCCTTGCAGTGATAAGTGGAAGGAATTCAATCAGCCACGCGCGCACGAAGCCAGAGAGGCTAATTCCGGAATGGTACACACGCAATCCGGATCTTGCCTCGTTTTTCGCATCCCGAAACACAATCCTAATTATTTAGCAGTGCTGAGCAAACATAAAAGTGATGTCCTCATGTTTGATGGCTCTTTGACCTTGTTAGACTCAAAAGAGCATACCTTTGAAAATGAATTGCGAGTAATTACTCATCTCTCTTTTACGATGAGAGATGGAGAAATAATTATAATAAGATATAATGTAAATATTAAAGAAATGTCATTCTTACTATATTCTTCCATTAGTAAACTACATTTGAAATTTCTTAGTCTATTGAAATAGTTTAAAAAAGCTTTTATTTGTTTTGTTTCTTTTTTTTAAATTTATTGTTTGCATAGCATGGTAAGCCTTGTCCCGCTTAAAGCTAATCATAATGTTTTGTTAAGTTGGTATGGTTTTTAGTAAAGTAAATAAGTAAGTAATATATGTGAAGTGATGAAACATAAAACTAAATACTAATTAAACATTTATTTAAAGGAAATTGTTTCAATTGATGATTTGAATAGTCACGTTTCTTTCTTAACGAGAAGCTAAACGAAAATGATTTTTAATTTTAAATGGTTTACAATTTAGCAAAAGGAATTAGAAAAGGGAATAACTTTATTTTGTATTTAAATGGAAATTTATTATATTTTTTTCACGTAGTTTCTTATTATTTGCCAATAAGTGCGTAAAAGCCTACTATAAAAATTTCTGTCTTAAAATATTACACTTCATAAAAGTAATTGTATGTTTATAAATCTATATAAAAAATTTTTCTCATTGTTAAAAGAAACCTATATTTTTGTTTTACATTTGCAATTGTTTACTAATACAAAACTGTAAATCAAAATCTTAAAATGCTTAAAATGCTTAAAATCTTAAAATGCAAATGCTTAAATTTGAGCCCATTTAGGAATATAAGTCTATTTTCAATATGTCTCATTTATAGTTTATGTTTTCAGTTTAAATACATTTTTTAAATGAAATACCATATATACAAAATTAAACATCAATCAAATTTATGCTATTATCGTGTTGATAAGTTTGTCCATTTTTGTTTCAATTAGTGTGTAGTTGATGCAACGCTTTTATGTGCATCTATAATTTTTAATCTAGTTTATTCAAATCTATATTTACTTTAATTCCAAAAAAATTACGCTGCTGTCGAGCTATCAAGAATAAAAAGAAAAAGGTTGGAAAAGATGTCACTTATCAGTCCGTATTTTATCAATATCTAATTCGAATTTTTGATATCAAAGAGAACAAAGTTTCTAGTATCTGGAAGTATTTATTCTTATGGGATATACTAACATCAGTTCTAAAATTGTAACAAAGTTAATAATATATTGTACAAATAATCCCCACTTATCTG
This sequence comes from Latrodectus elegans, assembly GCA_030067965.1. NCBI lineage: Eukaryota > Metazoa > Arthropoda > Arachnida > Araneae > Theridiidae > Latrodectus > Latrodectus elegans. Next base: position 45,873,813 of record CM057821.1, read on the forward strand.
GTGAATATTCTGAGATACTTTACAATTCAAAAAATAGAAATTAATTTAGACAAACACTTTCTAAGTTAACACTAACATACTAGAAGCAACTAAATTGGATGCATATAAATGTAGTTAAGAAGATGCAAAAATACAAGTAAAATATAGTTAAAGTATATGAAATAAACAACAATATAATAAGTCAATTATACAAAGTAGACTTTCAATTGTGTACAACATGATATTTAATTGTAAAGAAGACTCCTTTGAAAATTTATGTTACTTTTAAGGAGTACTGTCTAACAATTTTCATATAATAAGGTTTAAATCATCTTCGAATAAACTAGGCAACATTGATATTAAACCTGAAATTTTAAATTCTTTCTAACTTGTATTGCTAAAATCTTCAGTTTACATTTTCTTTGAAGTTACGTAAAATAATTGGAGCTTAAAATGATTTTGGTATTTTACATTTACATAAAGATAAATCTTTGCATGTAATAGGTATATTTTATTGAAAATTTGCACACTTGTACTTAAGCACTTAATTCTTTCCACTAAAACAAAAAAATAGATATCGTTAGTTTTCAAGAGAACGTGACATCTTAACAAATCATCATTTCCTCGCTTTATATAAGTGTTTCTTCTTTTCCAATTCTAAGTAAAAGCTAGAAATACCTGTTAAAACTTTCAGAGATAGCTCATAAAATATTTTAAAGTAAATCTCTTTAGTCTCACGTAAACTATCGATTTAAGAAAACATATGCTCCATTAGACAGGCATTCTAATCTTGCAATGCTTTTAAGAGCACGATTTCAAAGAAAGCGAGTAAGTGACATTTTCAATTGCTCCATTTGTTATTTATTCTTCGCCCATAAAGTAACTGCCAATAATCCACTTCTTACATGACAGATAATAAATAAGACAATTTTATATTTTAGATTTATCTATAATGTATAGTCGTGAGATTCAGTTATTATTTTAAAGTATTAATAAGGATTTCCTTATAAAGTTTGACCTATTTTGTAGAATGTTAAAGAAGATATCATGTAAAGTTTATTTTCTATTAACGTGCAGAGTATGTGTAAGGCAATGAATTTAATTAAAATTGAAATTAAAGAAAAGGAAAGTTCATCGTTCTTGATATGCTATTGTAAATGCATATTCAAAACTGTTGTTTCTTTAAAATTTCCATTCATTTATTTTAGTTTTTTCAAGTTTATTAAAATATTTAAAGTTATTAAAAAATATTTTAAAATTCCTTTTAAATATACTTTCATAATATCTACAATTAATAATGCACCAATTAATTTAATTTTACACAAAAACTAATTTAACTAATTTGACTAAATTGGTTTAGTTAAACAAATAATGATACGATTCATCAGCATTTATGCACGTTATTTTCATACTGTAGCAATAGTATCACTAAAAGGAAATTTAACTGCTTTACTTATTATTAAATTTGTAGTTTTAATTTAACTGAAATCAATTAAGAAAATATATACTTAAAAATTCAATATTTTTTTCAGAAACTATTTTATATTTTTTCTAAGATCTGTTTAACCATAAAATAAAGCAAAAATATATTTTCCTATTAAATTATTCTGAATGAAAAGAGGAAATTTTTAAACTAATTTTAGAAACAGAATATTTGAATACAAAGTTGAAACAAATAAATTCTTAAATTTATAAATCTTATGCTCACTAAATCCTTAAGGAAAAAGATAAGATAAAAATGTGGCGAATCCACCACGTACATTATGCTTTGTGCTTTCTTATTCATGAAGAATAAGAAAAGAATTCCATTTACAAAGAAACACTGCAATCAGTGAGAAATACATTATTTTTGAAGAAGTTGTCTAGACGTTGTCTCACAAAAATTCATTCATGTAGTAATAACTATGATTTTTGAAAAGGGTACAATATCAACCATTTATTAGCTAGATAAACATACTTAAAAGAAATAAAATATTAAAGTTTATATTAAACAAAACAAACACTGAACATTAAGCTGCAATGTGTGTTTAATATTTTAATTTAACTTTTCTGGAATGTATAAATGCGCAGTGAAATATTTTTATAACAAGTCTTGTTTGTTTTCATTTACTTTTTCTTCTCTGTCTTCTCTGCAAGCATAAACATTTATCCCCTTACTTGAACTCTTTATTTAACACCTTTACATTCTGGTTTTAATTTTTGCGTCGTCATCCATGTAATTAAGAAACATTATATAAAGTTAATGTATACGTTTAAATAAACTTATATTTTTTGTGCTTAGGATCTAATATTTACGTTGCATAAAACACAAAATTATTTGCAATTTAACAGCATTGTTTCCTACTTAATTCTTTCTTTATACTAGTTAAACGCTTACTAGAAAATGATGAAAAAATGAAGGAAACGTAAAGAAAATGATGCTTAATGACAGAGAAGAACTAGCTGAACGAGACAACTGTGGTTAAGACTCTGAGTCTAGTTTGAAAGAAGTTGAGTTTGTCTCAATAAGAATATCGCAGACGAAAAAAGTTAAAAAAAGCAATATAAACTGTAGGCACAATACATATACCATCATGTATCGGAGCATTATAATTTAAAATCAAACTATGTGCTGATGGAAATAATTGTTTTATTGAAAATGTGATACTCAAGCATTATACAATATCAATACAATATTTTAATCTCGTAGTTTAATTTTCTTCACTTGAAAAGTAAGTTGTAATTATTTCCTTATCCTGAATGGCAGATCTGTATTACAGTTCATGAATGACCACATGATTCAATAAAAACTGTTACATTATAATGACTAAAATTTGTCTCATGTTCCATTTTAATAACAGTTACAAGGCTATTTTTATTAACCTAGTAAAAAGTAATTTCATTATACGACTTTCATCTGTAAAATAGAAACACATACGTGAATATGTAAATGTTGTTTAATTACGAAGTGCGTAAAAATTCCCTCATTAGTCATATTGAGTGTGATTACAAGATCTTTATGGAGCACTGTAAGTTATATTGTAGTATTTAAACATGGGTGTTAGTTCATATTTGCATCCTACAATGTCATTATTATTTTTCTAATAAGCAATAAAGCATATTACAATTGTCTTTACTTAAACATGAAAACGTTGCATTTATCCATTTGCAAATTCTCAACTTCAATATACTACTGTGATTAAAATTGAGCTCACAAGTTACTCTTATGTACATTGATTACTTTATTTTTATGTCCTGTTTTAATAAATATTTTTATAAACTATATCAATTTTAGGCACTTAATTGTTATGAATTGTTTTATTCTTTGTTAATGTTTATCAATATTTCCCAATAATTTATTTATTTTAATGCCGCCTAATTTAACTTTATTGTCAGTTTTCTTTTACTTAAATACGTTTTAGAACAATTACTGTTTTCGAAATATTATATATGTATATATATATATATATATATATATATATATATATATATATATATATATATATATATATATATATATATATATATATATATATATATATATATATATATATATATATATATATATATATATATATATATATATATATATATATATATATATATATATATATATATATATATATATATATATATATATATATATATATATATATATTATTTCATAAAAACATATATTCGCAAGAAATAAATTTAGTTTACCATTTTACATATTACGAATGTAACTACAAAATCATAATACTATTAAAAAATGAATGCAACACCGAAAATACTGCAAATTTTCAAATGAATTTCCATGCTGCAAAAATGTTAATCAAATCTTTGCACGGGAGGCTTTGAATCTATTCGTTAAAAATATCGATTTTTTATGTGTTTGTCTATTCTATAAGATCAGAAAGATCAGTATAAGTAATAATGAAAAATGTAAATAAGTTAATAATGTGTGAATTTTTCTATTGATTGTGCTATTTTATGGTGGTTTTTTTAAAACTATACATAACAATTTTTGCATGAAACATTTCTTAATTACTAAATACTAACTTATGACGAGAAAAATGAAGCATTTTCTTAAAGTAGTCATATTTAACTTCGTTGTTTTATCATTGGAAGTGCTTGCTGAAGTTCACAGTATGTACTTTTTTAAAAATACAATTTTAAGAAAGCATTTCTCAAAAAAAAAATTTACGTTTCTAGGAAATTTAACTTCATGCATTTTTAACGCATGCAATATTATGAAATACATTATATTCCTTTTTCTTATGACTTAAAGTTACTTGCACATACTTCTGCAATAAATTGCTTTCAACGAATCTTATCCAAAAAGAGTTCATTCAAAAGCGATCTTTCCATAACTCCTTCCTACCTTCTAAGAAAGGAAAAAGAGAAAGGTCCCTTTCCCTACTTTTTATTCCCTTGTACTGAATAAAATAAGACTCTTGAAGGGCTCGGGCTAAGTGAGAAGTCGTCCAAGAGTCAACAATTCCCTGTTGCGACCCAAAGATTCAAGGGAATTCTCGGGTCGAAGAAGACAGCTTCGGGATTGGAGAGCTCTTAGTACAAAATTTCTTCCTGAATTTTAAAAGAACTCAATTTAGACGCTCTTCATTCTCTCGGGGTGGAAAAGAAGCAAGTCCTCGAGTTCATGGAAGTAAACTAAAGCTTGTTTATTTTTTTTTCATACATCCTCTGCTTTGCAACCATGCCTGTTGATTTAAATTTATTCTAAGCTTTTGATCAAAGTCACGTTTTTCTTGGAGGAAAGATTAATATGGAAGTTTTCTTCTGTTATTTACATGCCGGAACTTAAATTGTTTTCTTTGGCTTCACTAGTCATCTGTATAAAAATGGAGTATTTATTCTAATTTACCATCTATGAACCTTTGTTTGGTCTGTCTAACAGACTATCATTATTTGCATAATTTCTATAACAAGAAATTTGCTAACTTATGATCTGAAAACTGGACTTGAATGAGTCATATTTCTCTTTATTTACAACTAAATGTCGACTTGTTAGTATCTAACCATGGTATGCTTGAATGGATCTTCAAAATGCCAAATTTTCTGCGAATGTATTTCATTTTCCGTGAATATATTTATTTACGGCATGCGATATATTTTTTGTTTAATTATACAGTCTAAAAATAAATGCAGTATTTGGGAATTCAATTAATATTTTCATAGTATTTCTTTTCCAACGGTGGTCACTTGGGTGACGAACCCTTTGCCACAACAAGGCCAGAAATTGCTACTCATTTGTCGTTAACGGGCACCTGTGAGTCAAGTCACAGAAGCTAGTGGCGTTGTATGCGCCATACCAACACAAACTTATTTTTAAGGTGGGCCACATTCATACACCATCACTGAAGAAAGGACAGAGAAAACAGAGAAAGAAGGAAACATCAATGTTCCGAATCTGAATTATAACTCGGGACTAACAGCTCAGGAGTCAGTAGCACTAATCACACAGCCATGAGTCACCTATTTTCACAGTATATTAAGCATCATTCCGAATTTTCATAATAAGAATGAAAGACATATGAAGTTGTGATACCTTCTAGAAAAAATATTCAAATCAATAAAGATATATCTGAACCATTTCTTTTAAATATGTATCCGAAAAAATCAAAAGTTCAAATAATAACTTTTTCTAAGTCAGTTAGCTAATATTTTTAGATGAAAGAGTTAGGTAAATCGTTTTTTTAGATGAAAGAGTTAGGTAAATCGTTTTACTGTGTTATATATAATTACCATATAGTCTTTATTGAAGTTTGTGTGTAATTTAGATACCAACCTAATGAATTTTGACTCACGAAATTAATATTTTGTTCTTTTCAAAAATAAGTTTACACAACTTATCATAGTTCTCTTAATAAATGAAAACAAAAGAAAACTAATTATTTTTTTAATTTATCAGTTACCTCGGTGAAATTAATTTGCTGTGACATCATCATTTAAATTTCACAAAACAGCCACGTGTAACTAATTATATGAATTTAAAATTATAATTATATTTTTAATACATCAAAATCTTTCTATTGTTATGATTTATTGGTTAGGAACTCAACTCTGTAAGAGTGAATAACTAAAGGATGGAAGAAAAAAGCTCAGATTTTATACATAGAAAACATATTAGTTAATTGTCAAATACTTTATATTGTAATCAAATAAATTTAATTTTTGAGGTTTATGCAAATTTTCGTTGTTTTTAATACATTTTTTTGCATGTATATAAGAATTCTACTTTTTTTTTGAACTTGTGTCAATAAATTCCAAAGTGTGAATATTATAAGCCATATTTTTATAAAATGTGTTCCTTTACATTTTTTTCCATTCTGGTCAACAAATTCTTTCTTGAATGTTTGCCATGCAAACACTGTATAATATATGCAATACGAAACTGTTGAGAGCTCTTTATTGAAAAGTTTCAAGCCATTACTGATCTCTGAATAATAAATAGAGATGCATTCATTTCTCTGGGTGAGCACTTTTCCATATAGCTGAATATCCATGCAGATTCAAGTAGTAAAAAAAAAAAAAAAAAGGATAAAGTATATCAAACAAAATTTACTTGATACTGTTCCGCCTCATCTCATTGCTTTAAATTCATTTTAGCATTATGGCTGTTCAAAAAAACACGCTCTTTTTCCTTTTAGATCCCTGAAGTCTCATACTGAAGCAGTTCTTGGTAGAAATACCGATATGGATGAGAAGAAATGAATATATTATGATAGCATTTCAAAAAACGGTCGAAACTTTCCATAGTGTTTATCAAGTATTTTTTTCTCAATTGTGTGTTGTTCATCAAAGTAATATAGAAATGTATTTCATCATTTTATTTCTTAGATTATTCAGAAAGGCTATATTTTTAAAATAACAAAAATATATAAATGAATTATAATTAAAGGGGGAATTAAAGTCACTCTACTTAATCAGATTTTAAAGAAAATAATTATTTCTTCGTTATTTCAACAATCAATTAAAGCATTTTTATATCAAAATCTTTCGATTATAAAATTATATATAAGCTCCTAAACTTAGAGGCATTAAATATGTTTAATATTTATTATTATTAATATTACTGAAATATTTAGTGAAAATGAGGAAAGATACTCTTTATATAAGATTTTCCATAAAAAATATTTTTCTTGAAGCATACCTATAAATTTTTTGTTTTTAATCAAATGAGAAAATGGAAAGAAATATTTGAAATTTCAAACAACTTTTACAATAATGTCTCTCTTATTATAAATGAATATAATATTTATTGTTATTAAATTAAAAATAGTTGTTAACATTACATTATTAAGATTTCTTTAAACAAGCATTTGTAAAATATTTAAATATGACATCATTTTAGAACTTAATTATTTTAAGTTTTACCTTTATAAAAATAATAAGTGTTTCTCCAACATTATGTTAAACAAGTATCACAGCAAAATGCACTCTAAATTGAATTTAATGCAACTCGATTGCTTAAAATTTGCTTTTTTTTCAAACTCTTTCAAAAGTAGATAGACAAGAGCACCGAAGCTTACTGAATCTCAATTCATAAATACAGTTTTTCAAAAAAGAAAAGAATTTTATTAAAAATACACTAAATTATATAAATTAAACTACAGTAATTTTAATAAACAGAAGAATTATTTCAGAATTTTGCTTCTATTGAATTTTACACAAAATTGTCGATATTAAAGCATTAATTTGTAATTTTCAAGTTTTTAATTTCATAAAGAACTATAAACTTTCTTTGAAGTTTCGATAATGATTAAGGTTCTAAAAAAAGCATTTGAAAAAAATGCAAATACTTTATAATTTCATATATGACATAAGTATGAAGTTGACAATACAAAAACATGTTTTAATGGACAAATTGTAAATTTTTTTAGTAAAATGTTGCGTCTTCCTTTGCTGCTTTATTAAACTTTTGTTCTACGAAGTAGCTACATGTAGAATCATTCACTAGAAATAATTATGAATCAAAATATCGATGGCAAAAACAAAAAATATCATTGGATATTCACCAAAGAACACAGTAATGCCCTTTTGCAATTTAGGTTATAAAAGATACAGCAATTCAAATTGAAAAAAAGAAGCAGAATATAAAAATTCATGTATAACATTAATTAGAGAACTATTACAAAAGCCGTATTGACCAATTTTGTCGTTCTTCATAAGCGTGTTCAAAAAATGTTATGTGAGTAGAGTTATATGCAGACATGTATGGCAAAACATTTTACCAGCTGATATAAAATACGAAAATCCAATTGCATTGTAGATTATGCAATGTCAAAATTATAAATTTAATGATAATGTTATGGAGGAAAAAATCTCATTTCCATTTAAGAATCACAACACATACTTTTCCGTATTTGGGTTACAGAAAACTTATATTTGTTTCAACAAATGCCATTATTTTCTAAATGTACTTCTGACGCAGATGCACATCAAATGGCTTCTTAAACAATGCATTTTCTTACAGGGTCTACTTGCAATTATGAATTTGAAATCATAATTGTTCTTAATATTATTTCTTCACACACACTGCCAAATTGGCTCTCTGGCATTATTATTAAAACAGATCATTAATTTCACAATAACTTTGCATCGGGTATTTAGAGAAGTAAGATCATGTTTGCAGAATTACAAGCTCCTACTCTTAAAATTCAGTTTTGCACGCCTAGTTATCTTAAAAATTTAGTGTAACACAATTTAACTGCACATATATTTGATTGGATTGCAGAACAAGCAAAACTATTCTTTATTACAATCTATCCTTTGCTTCTAGCATTTAATTATATAATTTAGGTTTCCATATAATAGCAGACAATGGTGGCTAATAAGATTAATATTTTTCACCAATTTTAAATTCTGAACTCTGTTCTCAATTTTTGTGTCCAGTGCATTGCATTACACGCTTTTTGGTAAGTATGTTTTGAGCTACATATTTGTTTTTAGCGCAAAATTAGCATTATTACAATTGTGAAGGGAGGTAATATTCAATTTTCACGTCATCGTTATAACATTCATCAATTATTATGATATTCAATTAATTAGTCTTAACAATATATATATATATATATATATATATATATATATATATATTAGCATTGCATAGTTTATATCCTAATATAAATTTTCAGATAATAAACATATTTTTCTTATTATGCATCTTGTTGTATTTTCAATTTGAATAATTTTAGTTTATTAAACATCTTTGTTAATTTAAATTCAAATTTCCGTTTAATTTTTTATCATACAGTTATTACATTTTATTTATTTTAAAGGAATATGTTGAAAAGGAAATGTTTATGCATATATTTATCGTACGCTCATTAATTTTTAATTTAAATTCCCGGTAGTTTTAAGCATTTAAAATAACTACTCATTTACTCTCTAAAAAATGCAAAAAAAAAATATTTTTCTGAAAAAAAATTAAAAAGAATAATTTTTGCATCATTATCTATATTTTAATAAGCAAATTGTTTCATTTGTGTTAAGCCTAGTTAATTAGAAGAGTGTTCCTTTTTAATCTCATTGTTTCGTTTACATAAAACAATTTAATTTATTACTCGAAAAATGTTTGTGCTCTTATTTTCTTAGAAATTTTATAAATGGAAGTAAAATTATTTTACTGTTGCCAGATATTTTTAAGTGTTCTTCAACATGGTCTGTAAGAAATAACTTTAAGTCCTAGAAAGTAAATATTCAATAAAGTGCTTTAATTAAAATTAATCAGTCAATAATTTAAAGATATAGTTCAGAAGAATAAATAATATTTTATGATTGCAATTAAATACATTTATTAAAATGTTAATCTTTTTAATTAATCTTACGTATTTCTGATATATATTGTTTTATGAATCTTCTAAGTTACAGGTATTTTTACAAAACATCATGGTATTTTTCTCAATTTTTCATAAAAATACTTATTTTGTTTTAAAATTATATTAAATTTAACTAATGCATTTCGTGCTCTGAACAATTTCTTAAACGTATTGTTTTATTATTTCTGATGTAATATCTAATGAAGCTCTGAGGATTTTAGTTTCTAGTAAAATAATTCTTATAATAATAAATATAAAAAATAATTATTATATATTAATTACAAAGTTATATTTTTTATACATGAAAATTTAAATATTGCTAAATGGTACGGATCTTTTTATTTAAACTATTTAAATACAGAGTTAGCTAAATTAAACTTTTGCCATTCAAAGGACTCCGGAGGCACGTTACTAGTCAAAACAGAAAAATATTTGGAGAAAAGACATTTCGGACAATGTGCTCAAGATTTCTGAAATAAAAAAGTAGTTTAAAATATCACCAATAGATGGCGATGCAGACCATCATCTTGCGGCAGTATATGGAAATGTCATGACAATGAAAGAAAGATGCTGATCATGCTACAATCAAATGAGTATGCCAACGTTGGTGGTGAGAGCACTTGTAGTCAAACTTTACAACTGCAACGGTGAGAATGCAGCGGCAGCTGTCATAGAGTTCCGCCGTCTGAAAAAATAACGGGGTGTACCGATGTCCGATCGTGCTCTCAGAGACATAATGGTGATTATTCAGCATACAGGAGAGTTAAGCGTTTTGATAGGATGAGGAAGAAATAGGATTAATAGATGCGTTGTAGAGGATGTTGCTGCAGCAGTCGTAAAAGGTAGCAATGAATCGCTTCACGAAAGTATCAGCGTACTGACGATCTCACGTACCTTAGATATGCCCTACTCAACTGTACAACTTATTATGCGTTGAATTCTAAAATTTTACCATTAAAAGATTCAAATGGTTCATCAATTAGAGCGGCCAGAGATTTGCAAAACATTATCGCTACAATTCCGCGCGAAACTTTCAGTTGATGATTCCTGTCCGTGGAACATTCTGTGGGCTGACGAAGCCCATTTTCATATTTGGACATGTAAATACCCATAATTGTCGCACATGGGTGACCAAAAACCCCCACGCGTTGCCCACCAAACTCTTGCATCATACGAAAGTGACCGCATGTTTCTAGTTCACTGCTACTTTCATTATCGGATCATATTTTTTGAACAAGTAACACCTCAAGGACCAACCACCTGTTCTGTAAGTGGGCTGCGGTATCGTATCCTTTTAAAGACTTAAATAATTCTTACTCTCCAGCAACAAGGCTGCCTACAAGAAACCATATTACTGCAAGATGGAACCCCACCTCATATCAAAACCCAAGTCCAACAATTGTTGGGGTGGACATTTTGGAAGCACTGATGACCAGCTGATGCTTCCCAACAACATGCTCCACGATCACCCGATCTCACGCCTTTCGACTTATGGCTATGGGGATTTTGAAAAATAAAATTTTCCGGGAACCTTTGATAAATGTGTCCAATTTAAAGAACAGAATTCGCCGTCATGTTCAGAACATTCATGTTGACTCTCTTCAGTCAGCGGTAGAAAGGGCGATTTTCAGAATGGAGTGTGTTGTCGAACAGGAAGGTTCTCTTGTTTAACACGTTTTAAAACATTGACTTGCGTGTTTAGTAATGTCAGTTAGAAAAGTTTTTTTTTTATACCTTTAATGAATTTCAAGTGCAATATTGTAATTGTGTATCGTCCTTATTACGTTCTTTTTCTGTAATACCACTGGTCCATCATTGCTTTGGGATCTCACCTTGTCCTTTTTTCATACTGTAATCCATAGCGTCATCTAATAGTAATAACTTAAACTATTTTTGCTTTATTTAAGAAATTTTGAGCGCATTGTCCGAAGTGTCCATTGTCCAAATATTTTTCCGTTTCGACAAGTAGAACAGCCTCCAGGGTCACTTGAGTAGCGGAAGTTTAATTTCACTAACTTTGTAGAATTACACGCGCGCACGCGCGCGCGTTCTAAATATTGAAATAATATAATAATACTTATATAAAACAATTTCTCATCATTGCTTCATTACAGGATATGTTTATGACAAGAGATTATATATTAAATAGTAGAAAAATTAAAATATTATCTCCCAAATAAATCCAAAAATATATTTTAGCATTTTGAAATTATAGATATTTTTAATGATGAAAAAGAATATCATATTTTTTGTATTTAATTAATGTTTTTAGAAATTATTTATTGTAAATGAGAATAAAAATCAAACATAATTCACAGAAATAATTTATTCTGCATTAGATGTATTGATTAAACATTGATTTTCTAGATTTCCAAACTTAAGAACTTCAGTTCACTTTGATATTTTCTAAATTGGCAGTTTAATTATATTTAAATCAATAAAAAGTCACACAGAAGAATTGCGCATTTAACACATTATTGACTCTCTTTATCTAATTCCTTTCCTTGATTGATGAAATGTACCTTTAGAAGCATGATTCGATCATTCATTTTACGTATATTTGACGTTTGGTGCTTTCAGTAAGAGGAAAGATTTTACGCTCACGGGAATTCTGCCAAGGGAATGGTTTGGCGAGCATTTCAAGTCGCCATTAATGTAAAATAATGCTTATCGTAATGAGCTGTACAATAATAGAGATGATTTAGATTAGCGCAATTTCGATAATGGATATGATGGTAGTAGTATTTCAGGGCAGCGTGAAATAAAGGTTTCCCACCGCTTTGATGGAAAAGCCTCAGGTATTTGGTAAAGCTAGTCGATCAACTCTTGTGAATCTGGAATTTACGATCGAGTTATATGCCTAAAATTAAACAACATCGTAACGTGCATCATTAAAAATTTATGATTTTTTTTGCGCATTTATCTCACACTTTCGAAAACATGGTTTGTTGAATTTTTACTATATAACTTCGATTGATTAAATTCTGTTTGAATCGCTATAGAATTATAATCTCAAAAATAATATATTATTAAATGTATTCTTAGAAAATAGAAATAATTGGACAAAAATCTTTTGATTACAAAGGAAATGAAAAATTTACATAAGAATTTTAATTTACGGAAACCAAATAACGAAACAAACTGTATTGTAGAATGATAAAAAATTGCATTCTTTTATGATAAATGTCAAGAAATTAATTATTAGAAAACTGATTTTCAGAAAACAAATTGTGTATTAATTTGTTCCTTTTACTACATTAAAATTTGTATCATATTCTATTTCATATTATAGTCCATTAAATTGCGTAATGCTTCGTTTAAATTCGTCAAGATATACCTGATAAAATGAATGTAAAATTTGCAGCTATATTGCTGTTTAACGTACTACCAGCCGCGGAAATTTCAGATTTACATGGGCATAAAAATTCGTTGAAAAGGTCTTGATTAAAATATTCTCAGTAAATCTTAAGTTTTACGAGTTAATAGTTGGTTAATTTGTAGTTTTTAACTTCAATTTAAAAATTTAAGACACATTTCTATATCTCTAATTGCTTATAAGAATTTATATTTTTCTTAAGTGTTTTCAGATAAATTATCAAAGTTATGTAATTTTACTTTCATCATTAAATACAAAACATCATTTTTAGACAAAATATCAGAATCGTTAGTATTTTTTTTTTGTAATGTTTAAATAAAAAATTCCTTACAATTCATTTAATCCTTTTAAATTCAAAATAAATATTTTTTCCTATCAGATATATATAACTAAAGTAATTTAGTTAATAAATATTGATTTTTTTCTATCTTAAAATTTTATATAATTTAGACGCATAAATGAGCACATTATGCAAAAATTAAAATCTTAGATTCTTTTTATTCAAATGACTTATTTGTGAAATATGACTTTTAGATTAGAATAAGCAACATTTATATATACATATTTAATTAAAAATGTTTTGATATTAAATTTAGTACTATAGATACAATGCTTAGTTATTAACTGAATTTGAATAAAACATATGATGACTGTATTTAAGAGATTTGATAATCATAATTCCACAAACACTTTAAGTTCTTATACTTTTTATTATCCTAATAAAAAATTAAAAAGTAAAATTTCACATATTTTTAATACTTTTGTGATAACATACAATTTCTGATTAGATTTGGAATAATTACTTTATTTGAAATTAACATTCGACGTTTATTATTACGAATTTAAAATTTTTCACTCATATGCATTCATTAAAAATACTTTTAAACAATTTCCTTTATATGAACAATTTAAAAGCGAGTACATATTTTCATTAGTTTTTAAGTTCCATTATTCCCAAATGATCTCATATATGTAAATTACAGTTTATAAATGATTTATAAGCTGTATTTAAAAATGTGTATACAAATAACTAAAACATAGAAAAATTTTATCCCAGACGTTCTATAAAGAAATTTGGTAAGCATTTCCCTAAAGGAATATTTAAGCAGAAGAATTATTGTTGTCTAAAATATACCCTACAATCTCATGAAAATAGTTAGCTTAAAATGCTTAAATAATGATTAATTAAAGAAAAAGAATATCAATAGTACAAGGAATATTGTGTTTCTTAATGAAGTTTTAAGTATTTGATATCCTGATTGATGTTTTATTCGTTTTTCCATTTGATCAATAAAGTTACCACAATCATTTTTCTGCTTAGCACAGTTGAGTGTAACGTTTATTTATATGCTTCATTAATGTTTGGCAATGTAGATTTATAGACTTTTTTATGTGAATATACATGTTAATAGATAATGTGCAATTATCCATTCGTTGGAAATCATGAATTATTCAACAATCATCTTAAAATATGTTCGGAATTATGTTAAATCATATAAAACTTTTAAACTTATTTAGATTAAATGTGTTAATAATGATAAATATATAAATCAGCCTACACAATTTTTCATTTTAAAAATAAATATTTAAGGAAGCATGAATCTATTTTTATCCTATGAGGCGATGATTTAATACACTATTTTGAGATAAACTTTTTTTTTCTGAAAATACATAAAATTTAACTGAGAATGTTGAATGATATGAAGTGTTAATTTGATAAAATCTATGGTTCTTAGTTCCGATTCATTCATTTATAGCGTAAATATATTTTGAAGATAAAGGAGTGTGATTATATATCAAAATAATAATTAACAGTAATTGACATTAAAAAGAAAAGTTAAATATTATTATTTTTATAAACTAATCAAATTTTATTAAACTATCAAAATGACCAAATTAACAATTTATATTTATTTGTGTTCAGGGAAATACATGAACTCATATATGCATCTTTCATAAGGAAGAAACTTGAAAAATATCCTTCAATTTACTCTCACTTATATATTAGAAAATGTTAAAATATTTTCCATAATAATTTTTATTAAAGATTATAGCGGAATGATTTGCTTGGAAAGAAAGTTGGTAGCTTTCCAAATCTTATTAATGGTTCTCTTATTGATGAAGTACAAATGTAAAATCAATAACACAACGTGTTTCCAGATTTATGTCATGAACCGAAAAGCATCTTGAACAAATTGATTTGCAAAATATAAACTAAAGATTATATATAAAGTTATAACATTAAATTTCAATATGATTTTCAGTGATAATATACTACAATTTATACATAAATCGGAGTGCTATTTGGGGTTGTAAACAATATATCTAAATATTTGTAATTAAAATTTTATTAAAATTAGTTTCCCTTGTGAAATCAATTATTTTTATTTATATTTCAATATATGCACTAACATGGTCTTGTGATAATCATGAAGCTAGTGTAATGTCATAAGTATTCAATTACATCTATATTAAAAACAATTTAACTTAAGTATTTAATTATGCCAGTCATAATATACACCCGTACACTTTAAATTCTACAAATTATAAAAAAATCATTTTAGATTTAAATAAATAACACGCAAATAACTTAAGTCTGTTATTCAATTAGCGCTTAAATTTTAATTGCATTATGCATGAAAATTAGTATTTTTGAGTTTTAGAGCCCGATAAGAAAACTGTGTACTAAAATCATGTTAGTCATAAATTGCTGAGTTGTTATTTATGAAATCATTAGTATAACTAGTCATAAATGAAGCTAGAGTCAAATAAGAAGATGCATGATACATCTATTAAATTCAAATACTGGTTAATTTCAATAAAAACAAATTAATAACTTAATTTGATTGCAGATAATATCTAAATTTTACTTATGAGTCGGTTGAACTGCTAGTAATTAGTAAGTTGTAAATAAGTTACTTAACGGATATAATTTTTTAATCATGCAGCACATACTTATCAAATTATGGTGAATATTTATTGTGAAAAAATATCCCTAGAGATTATGAAAGTTTGCGTCACATAATAACTTGAAAATTCTATAGTTTTATCATTTCAATAATTTTAAAATAAAACAATGCTTAGATAAAATTTTAATTTATCTACACTACCTTTTTTTAAAAATATATATATAATCCTTTAGTGAAAGAAAATGCTTAAAATTTTCGAAATATGATATTCTTGACCTTTTTTTAAATTGCAAGATTGTGATCTTCTAGTTGGTTTGGGAGATAGAATGCATTATCAGAAAGTAGTAATTTCAAATCCCGATCGAACCAAAGATCCATCGTGTTTAGTATCGGAGGCTGAAGCATGTAAATTCTGTCGAGGCCACAATGCTTGCCATGTGAAATGATAACTCTGGGGATAGGTGATCAATTGTAAGAGTCTTTTGCTTGGCACCTGTTTCTAAACTAGGTTACTAAGAAGTCTAGCAAACGAAGGTTCAACTACTGAGTGCCTCAGTATATAAGTTGTCAACACTTTCACCCCACATAGAACTAAAATGCGCCAATTTCCTAATAATCCTGGGATTAGAAATAAAAAAAATATTAATGTTTTACAAAACTATCAATTAAAAATATATCAATTGAAAAATGTACAAAAAACGCATCTCTCGAAAATTTTATTTTATTTCATTTTTATTTATTTATTTGCTTTAATTTTTAAAACATAAAATAAACATCTATATTACAAATTCACTGAATTTAAATTTTTTTTTTTTGTTTTGAATATATAGAACTTTCACGAAATAATTTTTATGTACAATGAATGAAACCACAATAGAAGTTCGTTAAAAATGACTTTAATAAAAATAAGAATTCATAAAGAAAGTATTTCCTTTTAGTGTTAAGAAATATAGCTGTAGCCAGCTCAATATAATTCATATATGCATTTTTTATATAAATCAAGAAATAAATTTGCTCCAAAATGGTAACTGATTGTAAATTTATTTAATTCTGATATTACTTATTAAGGAATTTGGAAATAATCAGTCCTCATTCATTAATTTAGAAAACATTAAAAAGACAGTAAAATATTTTATAAATGTCTCTGCAAATTTGCTGATTTAAAAATATAAAAATACATTGCTTACATATATACGAATATACTTTTTTTTAAATATTATTCTCTACGTTCTAAAGAATACATTAATAAACTTGTAATAAATTTTTAAATACTTTCCGTACTAACGATTTTTTTTTAAAAAAGATAATTAGTTACTCTAAAGCTTCTGTTTACGATCTGCGTCAGAAATTATTAACCATTTAACTTTATGTTTACGTAACAATGCCAGGAAAATAAAATTAAATTTTCCTTCGTCAAGTCGACTATCATCTTTCTTTCTGGCAATTTCTTTTTGTTGACAAATAAGCACATCAGATTTTTTTTCGCAACTGGACAAATATGATACGTAGTTAGTTTTATCTTGAAGAAAATCTTGGCACTAAGCGCTTACTTTTAAGGGAGGCGTAATTTAAAGACGCACTTTTAAAACGTCACCGCCTTTCACATCCCTTCTCCATCATCTTTATTACATTTTTTGGAGAGAACGCACAATCAACTTTGCTCTCAATCCTGCTAAGATGCCTGCTTTCCTGTCAACCTCGGGTCCCAAAACTAATTTGAGGAACCTCGAGGAAATAAAATACAAGTTGCTTTAGAGAGTAAAATAATGTCTCCCTAAAGAAGAAAGTTATAAATTTTTACTCGGAAAAAATGTTTTTGCTGTTGTGACAGAATTTATAATGGGTTACTCTTGATTTCTTTTAAAAATGTAATTTTTGACAATATACAAGTATGTACTGTGACAATACATGTTATTGTTATGCGCTACACTTTTAATATTAAATTCATAGTCATATTTGTGATCACACCAAATGATGAACACAGTATGAAATTATCAGAGTAGATATCATTCTTATTTAATGCAGATAAAATTGATAGGTATTCTGGTAAATTGCTACTAGTTTTTACTCTTTAGTGATTTGGAAGAGTATGCCTAATTTAATAAATATTATTAGTAACTATCAGAACACAAGATATTTTAAGCTGAATAAATTACCTAGTAAAATTTCTTTCATTTTAAATAAGATAACAAAATTTAATAGGGTTTACCTATTTTTTATAAAATACAATGAAAACATGATTAAGAATGATATCAGAATGTTTCTTGCAGAATCTGTCATTTAACTTCAGATAACTTATTGTAACAATCTGTCATATTTAATCATTTATTTTAGAAGTCAATATCTACACATATAATGCAATATAATAGTAATGTTAATAACCATATTTCTTACAATTTCAGAATTAATTGTATTTTAAAACAATTTTAATTTCATTTAGTGCCAATAGTCTTTTTTAAATTTTTTGTTGTTGTATTATAAATACGGTTTCTTTCTTTGTAGTTGATTTTCATTAGCATATAAAAATGTATCTGAATTTAATATGTCTGAATTAACCCAATAAAAAAAGTAATGCAAAATTTTATTTTTTTTGTTTTTAAAGTATCTGCGGTCAGTATGGTTATTACTTTTTATGACCAATACTTAATTCTATAAATAGGGAAATATTTTACAGTATCATAGGTTGAATATTAAAATGATGTTCAATCGATTGAAAATTTGGAGGATCCTATTATTGAATATTCCTGTACCATCTCAAAAATCGCAATCAAAACATGTAAGTTTATAGAACGTTAATTGCAGGGAAAGTAATAACCTTTCTAGTAGCTCTATCATATTCTCAAAATAGTATTTATTTTGATAAAATAGTAATAAGGTAAAATATTCTGTTTAAATATATAGAAGAAATCATTAATAATTGTATCTGAATTTATTCTAGATAAATTCATTAATGAGTATGAAATATTTTTAAACAATTAAAGTAGCAAATAGAATCTAAAAAATTTTCAAAAATATAATACGTAATATAATTCAAATCCATTTATTTAGGTTTAAATTTTCTAAAAAAAAATAAGAATAATATGTTATAAAATATAAATTTTGAAATTATTTCCATGTATCTCAGTACTGAGTAAACCTTTTTCAATATCAGTGTAAGAACAGCATAAATATTTCTATTAAAATGATTAAAACCATGAATACAAAGAAACAATATTTTGTTCAAAATCACAACTATACATTGAAATTAATGCTCTCTAAGCTAACTCATATAAATATTTTTACTCACATTAATATTTTTACCTACATTTTAAACTATGAAAATAAAGTTCGAAATTTATTATACAATTTCAGTGTAACAACATCAAAATATATTTTTTTTCAAAAACGACATGAATTACTTTAAATTATTCACTAGTTCTTAGTTTTACAAATTCAAAGAAGTTCTACAGAGATTTAGAGAACATGGAAGCGAATCGTCTCTCATTCTTCTTAAATTTTCTAAGAAGAATGAATAAAAGAAAATAATATTAAAAAAACTTCCCTTTAATGTTACTTTTTAATCGGAAATTGAAAACATATTAAATTTGACACTTCAAATGTAAAGACTTGAAAGCGTTGGTCGAAAATTAAGTTTTTCTCAGTTTAAAAGCTTTTCTGCAGCTTGTGTCTTATTTCATTATTCTCTGTTTCAAAGTATACTTTAACAATCGAGGACATTAAATTGCATACTATTTCCATGTTTTATTACCTTTTTATATAAAAGCACAACATGGGCGTTCTCAAACTTGTTTCTTATGGATGAAATCGTGCTTTTACTCGAGAAGGAAAAAAAGTCATTTTCTAAATAAACCACCTGCCAGTTTTATTAAAACTCATATTTCTTTTGTTTAAAACACATTTCAGGTTTGCTCTAAAGAAGATTAAAAACCGATTAAATTTCTTTTGAAAAAAAATTCTTCATTCTTGTGTGAATAGTTACGAGATTAAATTTTTTGAGAGCTTTTCTCAAACTCTGAGATATTTGCTTTTTTGTCGTTTTGTAGTTACATTTATATATAAAGAGAAGATTAAATGTAAAAGAGATGCTTCTAAATTTTTTAGCATTATATACAATATTTCAGGAGTTTTTACTATTTTAAAGCTCGAAAAATATGTTATTTTACGTAGGGTTTTAATTATGTTTAAATTGCATACATCATGGCCATAAAACATAATATTGTTATTTTAGTGCTCGAATTTTTTTATGAAGTAATCAAGTTTAATTTGAATTTTTATTATTTAAATATCTTCATTGTGCTTTTACTTACATTTGTTGAATCCTGTTGCATGTTTCAAAGTATTTCTTGCTTAAGAAGTAAAAAAAAACATTCCAGTGCATAAAATATATATCTTTTTCCTAATACTTTTTTATAAAATTAAAAAAAAAATGGAAAAAATTAAAAAGCTTTTCAATTTGTGATGTTTTTAAGTCGCTTATATTAAGTTGCAAGTTTTTTAATAAAATATAAACTTTTATGATGATTCAAAATTTAAATGTTATTTCTCCTAAAAATTTAAAATGCAAATAAAAATAGATATATTTTCAAAAATTAATTCACTTTATTTAATATCATTTATTTTAACTTTTTAAAATGTATATGATTTAAAAAAACATCCCCTTATTCCTTATTAAAGTAATTCCGGTGTTCTAAATGTTGATATAAATTTTACAAATTATTTAATCAAGGTTTGACTTTTGAAATCTTAGGAGATAAAAATATAAAAGAATGATTTTCTTCTAAATTATCAAATTTATTGAAAAATTAGCATCAATTTAGAATTTAACTACATTTACGGATTTTACAAATGCTTTTTGAGTTTTAATTTAAAACTTTTAGTACTTACAGTGTACTAATATAAATACATTAATGTTATTAACATAATCCTTTATTACAGGTAAGTCGACTTAAGTTTCAACATATTATTCAAGTAAAGAAATTCTGCCCTTGAATTATAATGTATGAGACTACAAATGTAATAGTGAGTTATTTTCAAAATGTTACTTATACAACTTACATTTAAATAATATGTAAGTTAAAAATTTAAATTTAATTACAAATTATAAAATATTTAACTATACGAATTTTGGTTAAATTTAATAATAACTAAGACACAGATGCCGTATGATCCAGGATGTAAAATTCTTAATTTTTTTGGTGCTGAAGAAATGTTGCTAAGTTGGGGAATTGTGACGTGTTGGATGACGTGTAAACT
The DNA here is from genome assembly GCA_030067965.1 of Latrodectus elegans. Taxonomy (NCBI): domain Eukaryota; kingdom Metazoa; phylum Arthropoda; class Arachnida; order Araneae; family Theridiidae; genus Latrodectus; species Latrodectus elegans. Next base: position 45,895,133 of record CM057821.1, read on the forward strand.
AGGAACGTGTTATCAAAACAGACTTTACTGCAAAATTCTTATAGGTCTCTATCTCTACACTGTAATACAAACCATGTTGAGAGATACATAAGTGAATACGCCAAAATCACCAAAATCGGGCTTTGGCATCCTGGATTATATGGAGTCTATGCTATAATTAATAGTTTAAAATGTAGTGTGCAAAAGTATCTTTTATATTTTTCCGTAGATGTGTTTAATAAAAAATTATGTTAAAAGCAATTTCACCCAAATCATAGAAATAAGTTGTATATTTATTTAAGAGAAAATAACGATCAATAACAACCTGATTATTTCGCTCTTTTTATGTAAAAATGTCAATAAATATTGAAATCTGTTTAATGATATAAGAAAAAAATATCAAAAAATGTGATTTAGAAAACATAAATTTAGAATTTTCTGCAATTGAAAATTTTCTTTCGAAACATATATGAGAAAGAAAAAGATTTATAAATGCTTGAAACAATTTGTAAATGTATAATTACTAAGAAACAATTAAAATGTTATCTAGAATCCAATTACTCAAAATAGTCATCAAAGTAGGCAACGGTGCTAGATATATTTAAATCATGATTGTTTTGAATATATTGCAGATCTAGACCTTAAATTAAGAAATGCTTGAAACAATTTGTAAATATATTATTACTAAGAAACAATGAAAATGCTATCTAGAATCTAATGACTCAAAATGGTCATCAAAGTAGGCACTGGTGTTATATGTATTTAAATCCTGATTGTTTTGAATATATTGCAGATCTAAATCTCAAAATATATGCATATAAATTTAAAAAATTAACAATCATTTAAAATAAACTATTGAATCCATGATTGTTATATATTTCTATTTCTTAGGCATGATTAAAATTTAAAATCAAAATACAAACTATTATTTTTTGGCTGATTAAAAAAATTAAATAACTTATTGAATATAGTGTAACTTAAACAAATTCGTTTCTGCTTAGATAGTAAATGTTATATTAAAAAAAATATTGTTAATTAATTTATAATCTTACAAGATAAACTTAATAATAAGTAGTTTATTTTTAATAAAATATGTTCAAAATTCTCTGGTTTTTGCATTGCCAAAGATAAAAATTTTTATGAAATATTTTAATGTAAATATTTTTCACAATAATTATATTTATACTGGACATATATTTACAAGTATAATTTTAAAATATTTTACTTTATTTTATTGTATTGAAAATTGTGCATCAATTTTTAATAACTGATTCATAATTTTAAACATATTAAAAATTTAATAAAATATAATATCAGTTGAAAATACCTCTATACCTCTAAATGATTTATATTCCAAGACTATTATCGTAGTAGAGGAATATGAATCATTACTTTAACATGCCAATGAAACTCCTATTTTAAGCTCGTGAACTTAGAAAATCAGTAAAAATTTCTATAATATGAGAAATATTAAAATGATGCTTTTAATTAAAATCATGAATTTTTATGTATGAATCTTATTTCAAAATATTTTATTCACAAGCAGAAATTCCTGATGACGCCTTTCCCGGATAACGTTGGAACACTGAGACTTAAAATCATTAGAAATTTCTGAAATGCATGCAAAATGACTGGGAATTACAATACGAGAAGATTTGCAAAGCAACTATAGCAGTAAATTTTAAAACTATTTATATATATATATATATATATATATATATATATATATATATATCCAAGACTGTATATATATATATATATGTATGTATGTATATTCTGATTAGTTTAAAAATTAAAAAGTCTTAACATATTTCTATGTGACATATTATTAATTAAAGTTATGATTATTATATAAATTAATTGCTCCTCTCTATATTCCATCCAGAATCAATAAATTATTTTAAAATAAAATTGTTGTCAAAAACTTTTTGTTTAGAATATGAACTTAAGCAAATAAATGTTTTTCTTTCTTTTCAATTTTTCTTCAAATTAATGTTTGCCTTGATTTTACGAAGCAAAACGTACAGTAATTGATTCTGTATAATAAAGAATATCATGTTTTTTTTGTCAATCATTTAAATTTAATTGATATTTTAACCTTGTTACCTTATTTCATGCTTTTTAACACATTTTCAACTCATTTCTTTTTTTTTTATATTTATTTTTAAATGAATCTGAACAGAGGCAAATATATGATATAGTATATACATGTGTATGTATACAAATTTATGCAAATATATAACGTTCTTAAGAATTACTTTGAGCAATGGGATGTTAAAAATTCAATTCAATTATTTTTTCATGAATAATGCTTAAAAGGTAATTTATAATAATTTTGAAGTTATTTTTTACTTAATATCTATTTTAATTAACTTCTTTAAATTGCGTTAATATTTAATATTAATGTATTTAAGTTTGATGATTAATAAATTTTTTATAATAAACGCTAAGTAAAATAAATCCAAATTTAAGCTAAACAAAATCCTTGAAACTAGATTCCAAAAGGAATCCTACACTGATAAAACGAAGAATTGCGTTTCGTTTCTTTCTTCAGCTTTTACGACCGATGGAGTTGCAGACTCACCTGTAAGGAAGTACTTTCACCCATTAAGATACTGTCCCAAGCGCCGAGCCTCTCTTTCAAATAAACCCATACGTATGGCAATCCCGGAGTTGCAGTTCCACCAAAGAACACACGAAAGGACGATCTCCCCTGGTGATTTGCATATATTTCCGTGTGTTTACTATTCAGACAGCGAGTCTAAGGTTGGGTTTTTTCTCGCGAAGTAGAAGGGGAGTCTAAGTGCTTTGCTTAACGTTCTGGCACGCCGTCGAATGGACTTGAAAGGTTGTTTTCTGTTCTATGGGAGATACAGTTGAGTTGGTCTTATGTTAGAGCTGAGAAAAATATTCTAACAGGGTGGTGCTATTTGGAAACAGGGTAATTTTCTTAAAAGCTACATATGAAAATTGAGTCAGATTTTGTCAATGAATTAAGATCATTATTAATGTATATTTGGATTAATCTTTTAATTAGGATATTTGTATTAATCTGAATTCATTTTAATTGTAAAGTGACTACTTTCTTTAATATCTGATTTTCTAATTAATAAAATTATTTTCCACCTTGATATTTAAAATACAGATGTACAAATAACACACACATTCACATATACATATATCCTATATATATATATACATATATATATATACATATATGTATATATACATATGTATATCTATGTATGTATATATATATATATATATATATATATATATATATATATATATATATATATATATATATATATATATATATATATATATATATATATATATATATATATATATATATATATATATATATATATATATATATATATATATATATATATATATATATATATATATATATATATATATATATATATATATATATATATATATATGTATGTATGTATGTATGTATGTATATATCTATATCTATATATATATATTCGGTATGTAACTAAGGGAATATTTCTATTCATCAATAATCAATCATAATAAAATTTTATATTCGAAGAATCTAGTCTTAATAAATGCCAGAAAATACTATGATAGAATAAAGTATTTCAACTTTCTAAGTCTAATTTAGTTCCAGCATTACAAAAACAATATAATACCAATGCATTATCACTATATCAAATAACATTCTGGTTCTCTTTACCTGAAGAATCCATTAATCAATATGTTCATTTGCGGAACATTATTATCATATACATTATTATTAATGATTCTGCATAATTTATAAAACTTAAACGTAATGATTTTGTGAAGACGAAAATTGCTTATATAAATTTATCGGAATATCCCGATAGTGAAACTAATTTTTGAATATTTTTAGGAATAACAACTCAAGTCATTTTATTTTTTTTGCAATAAAGCACATAATAAGTTCAAATCATATGCAGTACACAAAAATTATCTTTAATTATATTATCTTTCATAGTTGATTTTTCGATTCTGATGCTTCAAAATGTTTAAATATTTTATATCTGTTGACGTGATAAGACATTTTCCTTTGAATTTCTGTGATAGTGGATATATTACTCTTTAATATCTAGTGAAATGCATTTTTGAGATGTTTGCAGAAACTTTATTTTAAAAATAAATTTATAATTTATGAATAAATGTTAGCAGTTAATCATTTGTGAAGTAATAGTTAACAGTCAAACATAATACATACATTCTTTTTAATTTTTTAAAAAAACTGAATTCCAATTATAAATATAATGAATTTTATCAAATTTTAATAAGTAAATCACTCTTAAGCACAAATTATTATGTTATTTGAATATGTTATCCAATGAAATAAAAAATCAGCAGGAAAAATTTATTAAAAAAAGTTTTTCATTAAGTCTAAAATATTTAATTTCATTTTGCTTATCAAAATAACAATAGATTTTTGAATGATAAAAATAAGGAAAAAAGTTTTTGATAAATTTAAATAATAATATTTTTTTTGAATTTGTCAATCATATTTCAAGTTTAAATGTGTATTTTTATATTACATATACTGCTAGAAAAGCTAATTTGAAAAAAAATTTCGTAATTATATTCTAGTTAAGATGAATTATTTGCAATTGTGCCATTATGGAATATAAGGTTTATTTAATGAAAAATAAAATAAGCATTTTCCATACCAATAGTTAATACACCGATGCTTGCATTTTTAGGTATTATATTGTTTGGTAAACTATTTTTACAGGTAACTAAAAATATTTCCAAAATATTTTCTATACTTATTTAAGAACTTGTGTTATCATGTTGCTATGAAAATATTTGCAACTTACTGAAATATATATTTTATAGAGATTAAAGTTAAATAACGTTATATGACTCTTAACATATGCCAGGGATTTTTTTCTGAATTTATTGAATATTAGATGTATCTTTTGATTTTAACGATATATTTAGAACACACATTATATAAATTAATCAATTTTAACACATATAAATAATAACGGAAATTAACAGTTGTAAGAAAATAAAATTTTTAATGATTTTCTAAATAGATATTTTAAATATACAAAGATTACAAAGATTGATCATGCATACATTCAAATTGATTTTACATTTCATCAATGACACAAATTCTCTTAAGTTAGGCAATGACAAAAAAATTATTTAAAAAGACATACATATACATTTCTGTATCACAACCAATGAAACGGAATGGATGAAAAATGAATTTGTTATAATAAACCATAAGCATTAATGAAATTCCATAACCAATGAAGATGTGAAGGGTTACAAATTGAAGGAGAATGACAAATGAAATAGGATGTATATTAACAGCGAACTGTGAAGAATATCACCTGTTAAATGTACAACTGATTGTATTCTATTAATATATAAATTATATAGACTTAAAAATATGTTGAAATATGTTAATAACCAGTAAATAAATTATTTTGCTGATATTTTAAACATTTAGTTAAACTATCACCAAACATGGGAAATTACACAGCATAAAAAAATTTCTTAGTTATACAATAAATATTTTAATAATAAATAAATATTAAAATTCTAAATAATTTTGATAAAATATGAAACTATTACGCATCTAATAAATTTCATTATGAGCGAAATAATTTGCTTTACATAATTTGAATAATTCACTATTTTTTAAACATTTAGATTTCTGCAGGAAATATGGAATTTTTCACCTAAAATCGTAAAATCTTTTGCATTTATTACAAATGAGGAATGAAGTGATACTTTTCTTTATCTTCGAAATTACTATGAATGATTCCACTTACAGCAACGGTTGTATGGATGCTTAATGATGATGATGATGCTGAAGCATTGAAGCGAGTGCCCCGGCCACTAGTAACGCAGCAACTTCGTGATGATTGTTGTCTTGGTGATGGCCAGGAGAGGGCATGGCTGTAGATTCGTTGAACATCAGGCAAATGACACAGACAACAGCAGCAATCAACAGCATCAGTGACTTTGAAGAAACCATCTTTGTCTCTTTACTGTACACAGTGAAGCCAAGAAAGTAAAAAAAGAATTAAATCTCAGCAAGAGTTAATGGTTAATGTAAAGAGCCTCGTTTTTTCTTTTTCTTATATAGTAAACAAAGAAAAGAGGATAAATTTTACTTTCTTTTAAATTTATCCTGGGAAAATGCACTGAATCGTGTAATCCCACGTTAAATAAACCGTTTTTCCCTGACTTACAAGAAAAAAAGGAAGTTTTGAATGGGATTATCATTAGAAGAGGGAAACATACAGTTGAATGGGTACGTTTCTATTTTTGAATGTTTACTTTGTATCATATTTTCAATGTTGTTGGATTTTTGTTTCTTTATCTGATCACATTTCAGTGCCATTAGACTCTGTAATATTGTTTCAAAAGATTTTTTCCTTATTTTCATGCATAATTTACGAAACCATTTTTTTTATGTTGACATTTGAAACTAATTTTTTTAAACATATCATTGATTAAATTTCAATAAAGTAAAAATACAATAGTTTTTAGTTGATTTGAAAATAATTTTTTAAATCTCCAATATTTTTTGATAAGTAATTATGCATAAGTAGAACAAGTAGTTATAATTTTGCATGCAAGGTTTCTGATAAATATTTGTAATTATTAAATAAAAAATTGAAATAAACATTATTTGCATATTTTAACTTAATAATTTGTCTTTCAGCCATCACCAATATTCTAATCGCGACTTAAAATTGTGTCACTATTTTACGGGGAAAAATTAATTACACACTTGTTTATTCATATCAATGGTTATATTTACACAAAACTCTTCTTTAAATGTGTATTGAATCCTTCAAAATACTTAAACGTAAAATACGCATTTACTTTGTGAAATTCAAAAAAGCTATTGAGAAAATTAAATTAAATTTTGCTTAGGTAACTTTAACCAATCTATTTGCGTTTTATGTAAACAAATTATATTTGTAATAAAAATAATATGCATTAAAAGTTGTATTACTTAACAGTTTACACAATAAGTAATTAAATTTATTCTCAAAGAAGTTAAATTTCTGAAAACTCATAAAATTTCATTTTATTAAAACTTGCAGCATTAAATTTTATAATTCTTTGATAATGTTTGATCAAATAACGATAAAATGTTTATGTAAATATTTTATTAAAAAAATCAATATCATGTTTATAAAATTTTAATTCCAAAAAAATATTAAATCCAAAATTATTTGTTTTTTATATAAAATGTTTATATATTTAGTCTTTAGAGAGTTTTTTGACAAGAAGATTTATATTTTGAAATATTTTATAATAACGTTTCTAATGGTTTTAATTAATTAAATAATCTATGAATGTTAAATTATCTAAAAGTATTCCATTCAATATGAAGCACAGTATTTCATTAAATGAAAATATTTATATGGACGTGATTTTCATTTTAATCTTTGATAAATTTTTATTTACTTCTTCAAATATACAATGTATAATTAGACAAAATATATCAGATAAGCTATAATCTAATAATACTTAAAGATAATTTTTAGTTTTTGTGTCTTAATCAATCTACAAGAAAAAAATATATTATAAAAATGTGTAAAATTAGTAGATCTCTGTATTATTGGTCTTAAATAATTAACGAAACTAATAACAAAAAGATAATATAAACGTATGAAGTATATATTTTTATCATGTTTATATATAAAAGTTAATGACAAATTTTACACATTTTTTTTACTAATTTAAAAATTATAATTATAATTCATTTATTAAATAATTATAATTCAAAAGTGAACTAGAATGTAATTCAAATAACTGATATTTTTCATAAATTAATATCATTAATCTTTATATATAACTGTGAATAAGTTTCTTATAACATTCAAACTTAAATATTTAAAAAAAGAAAGAAATCCACACATGTTGCGCATGTATGTTGGTGGTTTAGTTAGTGTCTCCATGGTTTTATTTTACAAACGAGGGCTAGTTATATCGATAACTACAGTCCAAATTAAATTTTGACTCGTTACAAGCATCGATGACTTGGGTGAGATTCAAAACTAAGTCTTGTTAACCAGAAGTAAAAGCGTAAACCATTTGGCAATCAGCTCAGCCTACGAAAGTCAAAATTACAATAATCATGTTTTGTTAACCAAAATAAAAAGTGCGGGCAGTTTTTTACTAATGACGTACTGCATTCGAAAAAGTACAAACGCTATTTTTAAAATAGTTTCAGATATTTTTCTGATTACACAAAAATGGTTTGAAAAACCTAAATATTAATAAGATAACTTTAAATTAAATAGGAGTTCAATAAATTTGATTGGGGATATTTTAGTAAGAAAAATTGTAAGTAAATTGTGTTGCCTATTGCTATTTGTTTACCCTACATATTACATCATATTTATGAGTTTATTTGATAAATGCTTATCAAAAGCTAATTCAATGAACTAAATTCTGTTTCGTAATCATTTGATTAACATGGTTTTCTTTTCCTTAAGTTTAATAATTATAGTCCTATGTTCAATATGATTACACATTAGTGAAACAATAGATGAATAATAAATTTTACTGCCGAACAAAATATTATATTAAACTTTTAAATTGAACACAAAAATGTAAAATTTTGTGTTCAATTTAAAATTTGTAACTATTATTTAAGAAAATTTATATAATGTAAGAATAAATTCAAAAGAAATTAAATGAAGAATGGATAATTTATGCTAAGAAAAATTACTATTTTGTTTAATGATTTTTTTAAATATCATCTAAAACTACCAAATGAACAAGCCATTCTGGCGCTATAAGTCATCCAAATCAATGAACATTCAGTCACATATTTATCCAATATGTGATAAAATGGCAATTTTGCTCTATCTTCTGATGAAAGTAAGTTAATATATTTGCAACATGCATAGCTGCTTGGCTATGAAATGTAGGTTTTTATATTATGGCATTTTACCTATGACTGTCAGTCATCTCTATTTTAATGTGGACCCTAATAAAGTACTCCATTATCTGCATTTTTAATCAGTTATTTCATAGGCATCATTTATTCATATTTCATAGAAATTCTACGCAAAAGAAGCCTTTAATATATGTTACCAGAGAATTCCTAAGTAGGACATCAAACAATGACTGATGTAAATTAATGAGCTTTGGGGTATTGAAATATAATTTAGTATTTTACATGCCATCATTTTCTTTAAATAAATGTCTACCACTTTCTTGTGATGTCTTATCGAGCAACTTAAAGTCATTTCACTGTAGACCTTTTTTTCATGAATCGCTTTCACACACCAAAAAAGAAACTTCTATTGTGTTATTGTTATAATGTTCGGAAACTTGGATCTTTTTTCCACCTCTTTAAGAGAGCTGCAGGGGGTGGATGTGTTGGCGCTTTTCTTGTGAGGTACCTCTTAAGAACGAAGGATTACTGGATCCCGAAATTTGGTGTGTCTTCGTAAAGCAGGGACAAAGCAGAATAGTCCAGACTTGGCTTGCTACCACAAGAGGAATAATTTCACATGGAGGATATTATAAAAAAGGCACTTTTTCTTCCGACAACCATTTCCTGTGTATTATGATTCAAACACATTATTTTCTTGTAACGAGTACGAAAGTCCAAATAAATATGAAATCTACGACTTACTCACTTTGAGAAAAATTAAAATTTCGTGTTATGGAACTTCAATTTAACAAAAACCAAATTTCTTTCTGGACCCATAAACAAGCCACAGATAATTCAATATTTTTAAGAGATATTTGATTTCTTATAATTTTTTCTTGACTAATAGATGCTGTAAATTATCAATTAGAATAAACAGATGAATATAATCCTTTTTAAGTTTACCGTTAACGAGAATAAATTATAAGATATAAATAGATAATCTTTTCAAAAAAATTATAAAAAATAGAATTTTTAATTTGAATTATGAACGTCCGTAATAAAAAAATTAGAAATAAGTTCTTCGATTACATAGAATATCTATAATATTGCAATGAATATACTTGGGTAATAATTTTAATAATTTTGAGATTACAACTAAAACACAATGTTGATGCTACTTATCCTCCTGGTGTTGGAAAGCTACACCAATTCCAAAAGGCCCCGAAGTGCCAGATTCCGAAAGATGAAACCCTGCTCATCCCAAAGCTGTCTCTAGAATGAGCCAAGTGTTAAAATTAGCAGGACTGGAAAAGAAGGAACAGAAACTAGAAGAGAAGACTTTTTTCCTATTTAAGAATCTCAAATATTTTAGGTGGCGTCTTCTATACTTCACGATGGTCAATACTGTATGCGAGGCATTAATTTCTTTTTTTAAATATAAGAACATATATTTATTAAGTATTCAGTGTATGTGGAAAACATTATGTCAACTTTGTTCACATTTAAACTATCTTTGTCAGATAGTATCAGTTATATAATCAATTGCAACATTTTATTATTTAGTGCATTACTAAAAATTATATACGTTTTTTATCTAATTCAGAAAAATCATTTACTATGCATAAGAAATAAATAAGCATTTTTGCTACAGTTTAATTCATCTTTGACCCGATACGATTTTTATTATTTAAAAATTCCTTAAAGTGGTTGCAGTATTTTTTATCTGCCTCACAGCTTCGAGCATACGTGGGATTTAAATGTTGAAATATTGTAACAATTTTTGTATTTATATTTATAATTAACTGAATTGTTTGTATCAAATTAATTTCAATGTATGTATATGCAAGATTTGGAAAAACTTTAAGGCTAATAAAGCAAAATTAAGTGATTATTCATTAATAAGTACAGAATCTGAACTATTGCATACACATTATTTATTAATTATGAAATCTGCTGCAAAGTAACTTGATATTAACCATTTTTACGACAGCTGTTATAATCATTAAATGCCACAATTGCCATAAACGCCAATTTTTTTTACTACCAACTAACAAGTGTAATTTTACGCATCGCTGAAAGACATTTTACGACTATTATAAATCGTCTAGGAGATACATAAATTACTTAGTCATCTAATAATATATAATGAAAATTATTTCAAGAAAGTATTTAAGACCAATATTTATATAATGAAACATAATTAAATAAAAAAGAGCATGGTGAAAATGTTTCTTGGATAAAGCTAGTTTATTAATTTAAAAATAAGATATTTAAATATGTGTACAACACACACATTATATATATATATATATATATATATATATATATATATATATATATATATATATATATATATATATATATATATATATATATATATATATATATATATATATATATATATATATATATATATATATATATATATATATATATATATATATATATATATATATATATATATATATATATATATATATATATATATATATATATATATGTATACACCGAGAGAGAAAAGAGAGAATCTCATGTCACATAAATTGTTCTGAATGGAATCGCTTGACTTTCCTTCTGATGAATTGTCAATTTCTTGGCTTCTGTTATTTAGTTTTGTAGTTACTAAGGAGTTAATCACTCTTCGGTAAAAGCAATCTTAAAATAAAATAAAACATACAAAACTAAATTTCAATGTGTTTTCGTTTTCGAAAAATGTTTTGAAAACTACATCCTTAAAATAAAAATATTCTTTATTTGAACTCACTTAAATTAAATCTAAAATGTTATCTTTTATATTTTCAAAATACTTGAATAATTTTCTTTGATGCTCATAAGTCACGCCATTTGGCACAAAAGGCGGAAATAAATGAAGGGTGGAATACAACTTGTACTGAGGTGTACCCAGTTCGCGTGTTCATTAAAAACAGGAGTGTGAACAGATCTTCATATATTAAAAACAAGGATTGAGCAGAATGTTTTAAGATATGGCTAGCAATCCTAAGATGTATCATTCCACTTGAAAGACATTGTTACACTGAACTATATGTTTCATGCCTAAACCAGAGCAATAGCAAACACGATGGTTGTTCACCTGGATCATATAAACGTTATTACTTACCGATCGCGGGAACGATACTTATGAAAAAATATGCATATGTGACACAAAATTCTAGAATTCAGATTCTGAACATTTCATCGTTATATTTGATATCTATGATTTGCAACCAATCATTTACTTAAAAATAATCAATAACATTTATGGCTTACAATAAAGTTCTTATCTGTAATTTACCCCAAAATTTTTCTTTTTATTACTTATATATATATATATATATATATGTGTGTGTGTGTGTGTGTGTGTGTGTGTGTGTGTGTGTGTGTGTGTGTGTGTGTGTGTGTGTGTGTGTGTGTGTGTGTGTGTGTGAGTGTGTGTGTCATTGAGATTTAACGGAATAAAATTCAAATTATTTTATCAATTTTTGCTTAAAATCTATATTAATTACAGCATTTGTAATTTTTTTGTTACATTACTCTAGGTAATATATACAATTAAGTGAGGTACCGAATATTTCACATTTCCGATTTTATTTGCTTTTATTAAAAATCTCAACCTTTTATCATATAATGTTTTTCGAGTAAGCAGCATTTAACTCAACTTTCAGTCAATTTCAATGGATTAGTGAAGCATATTATCTTACGAATGAATGCGGCAGGAAATCATTCAAGTATCTACTGCTGATTACTTTACAAGAGAATTTTCATGGTTGCCGTGTGGTAGACGCGTGTCACGAGAGTAGAAGGTTAAAAAACTTCGTGGCATCCAACTCAAACGATATGAATGAACAAAATACAACTCTGCACTTTTCACTTCAAAGAACACTGTTGTGTGATTGGCAAACAAAGACTTTGTTTGTTATAACACTTGGGGATTTTTATATAGATTAGACATATTAAAGTACTTCCTAAAATTCATTTGTGATATTATGATACATTTCTGCAGTCTCTTCATCTGTCTTTTCTTTTTATTATTATTTTTAGATTTCGTTTTAGGATTGTTTTATTCCTTCTTTCTCTTTTTCTTTCCATCTCCTCATATCATTCTTTCATTATTTATTATGTAATAAATACTGTGTGCGAAACATCTAATTTATTCTGTGTATACGGATGCCATAAATCCTGACTTTTTTACTATTTTGTAACACTTTTCTCTGATTAAGTCTTTGTAGAAGTGAAATTTTATGTTAATTCACTCATTTACCTATTACAGTGAAATATTAAATGTTTTAAATTATCAAACCAATTTAAGTTCTGCCTGCCTATAATTTGTTTTCACTTACTTTAAAGTTGGATTTATGCAATACTCAAAATTATATTTATGTTGAGAAGAAAAATACGGAAAAATATATCGTGCATTAAAGCAAAATAGATGTTTTAAATTAGCTATTTAAAATCTTATATATATATATATATATATATATATATATATATATATATATATATATATATATATATATTTTCATGACGAACCAACTTGTTGATGTTTTCCATAATTAAATACGTTTTGATTCAAAATGTAAAATACTGCTTAAGTTTTTGAACATAGATGCGTTTAAAGTATGAGATAAGAAACAAAGGATAATTTAATTGTTAAATTACACCAATTAAGGTAAAGTTTTATGATATTAACAATTTAAGAGTCTATAACAGCATAGCATTTTATACCAAAATTGCCATATGGTGTCATATATATGAAAATACTACAACAATATCTCGTCTATTAATATAACCACAAATGTTAATCAAAAATAAAATTTGGCATTAATTTAATGCTTTCCCTTTTCACAAATTCAGTGCAATTATAATAAAGGTCATAATCTTCAAAAATAAATTTAAACAAAAACATTTACGAGTTTTCAATAGAGCTAAAAATAAATTATTACATATATGTAATAATATTGATGTTTTAAGGAAATTGAATATATAAATGAAATATGAAGATTTTAGTTATCATTGAATGTACTTTTAAATAGATAATCTAGTTTCAATTGAACTGAATTGTAGTATCTTTTAAATATACTTTAAAATACGTGAAAAAAATATTATTATATCGAACAAATGTATTTAGCTATAAACATTTCCATAGCATTCACAAGCATTATAAATAAAAAAATAATCTGACAGTGGGATTAGCTTTGTGTTTTAATTAAATATCACTAGTTAAAAGATCAAGACAAGTTTTCTGCCAAGTTTGATCTTTTAACTTATTTTTACGAATCATGTAAAGTTTTCTACGCAAGGTTAGTTTAGTGCAACCATGTTTGTGTCAAACCCACAACTTAACAAACTGTTAGAAATAATATTTTTATAACAACTGGCTAACATAATTCACTTACTTGACAGAATATTTCTTTTAAACAATTTCTTTGCTCCTTATTTAGTTTGTTAATTAATTTTAAATGTCTGCTTATGTTTGTTCAAATATGAAAAAATGATAAATGAAATTAATTTTACATGTGATTAGTAAATACCTCCCATAAGGGTTTTTACTATGAAAGGATGCTCGAATAAAAATTAAATAATTATCATTAAATGTGTTTAATGCTTACATAAATTTATGATACATCAATGACTATTTATAATGAATTTTTTGTAAGGATGTTTTTATTAAAAATAACTGATTTTGAAATAAAATTAAAATAAATCCATGAATTATTATCAATTATCTTACTTCATATAATCTTATTACTTTAAAAAAATCTAAATGCTAAATATTAGAATTATGGTGGTTATTTTATTTTTCTGTTAAAGTAAATTATATATATTAATTTTTTATACATTCATACCATAAAAAGTGGTTACATGTTTAAATTAGTACAATGCTTACAATTGAGATTATCCCAGTGTAGTTTGTATAAACTTTTCTTTAAATGTCAATTAAAATATTTAGTTGAATATATCATAGCAATTTCTTACAAATTTCATACAAAATAATTAGTGTATAAAAGTTCTCTCAATGTAACATGAATCCCATTATTAATTAACTTAATTTTATAAAAAAAGTGGCGATGGTTCAAAAATATATAATGTTTTAAACTTGAATTGAAGAACATGATTTGCATTTTATATTTTTTTGTAAATTTATTTTCTTAAATTGAAATATGTACAAATACATATATTAAATTTACATTTACTAAAAGAATAATATAAATTGAAATTTTTTTCACATATAAGGATTCAAATACTTTATAAAATATAAATTATGGAAAATATATATACAAACAAATGCAATGATTTGAATATTTCAATTGATATTTACAAAAGAGTGTTTAATATAATAATGAAATAATTACAGATGGAATAATTAATGAAATAATTGCATATTTAAAATAGCATGAGTTTCATATTAAAGTATCACCTCAAGTGAACTAATCTTACATGACAAAATCTAAGAACAAAACTTAGCAGTAAGTACCTATTAAGTATTCTTTGATTAATCCAATGAAAAACAGCAAACATTCATGAAAATCAATGTAGGCAGATGAGTCTGAAAGTGAAAAAAATGAGCTAGGTTAAATCACTGATGAACAAAGATGAGTATCACTAAAGTAATTTGAGCTCTCTTTTGCAAGATGCTAGGAATTTGTAATACTAAACGTCTTGTGTTGAAATAATTGCCCAACGTTCACGGCATTCATGCTATCATAAGGTAATGGCTGCGGAGGTATGGCGTATTGCTGCATGGGTTGTGTGGCTGCAGCTTGTTCCAACTTCCGAATAATTTCAAGTATCTCTGGTTTGTGGTCATCCCATATTAATTTCAGGACAGTCCCTAAGGCTAACAGGTGAGTTCCAACTCGCCTAACATCGTGTCGCAGTTCTTCGTATGGATCTCGTTGTCCAAACATCGAGTGAAGATCAATAGATTCGACCGGCAACAATTGCAGAAGGAGTAAAACCACTGCAGAACGTTTTAAACGCATCACACCCATGCTTTGAAAGTCAAGGATACCAATAAAATTCTGATATTTGCGTCCTCAATTTATATACTAAGAATTCCTTCTTAAGGAAAAACGTTACAAAGTCATTTTTTATTGAAGAAAGGAAAATACAAAAGGAATTAGATTCGCAAGAATAGGAATCTCGAGTTAAAACCCCGCCTTTAATAAATATAAAAGATTTCTTCAAGCAAAAAGACATGCGATATCTTTTATTTCTAAACTTGGTGCTAGGTATGCTTCTTAATGTTTATCTAATATGCATGCAGCAAAAATCAAGTACTTAAAAAGCATTCTTACCTTTTGTTCTGGATCGTCTATTCACAGGTAAATGATTTATATTTTCCTCTTTTGTTTTCTAGTTATAGATAAAATGGGCTTAAAGGATTACAGATCAAGATGCTCGCGCTTCGCTGAATCGGGAAGCGTTATTAGAGACGGTTTATTTACTTTTACGCTTCGTGCAGTTTTGCGTATTGTTATTTCGAGATGTAACTTTCGATTTCATTTATTTTCGTCTGAATCGGTTCCGAAGAATGTCACGGAAGATTAGTTGAGAATGAAACGGATTAATCAAATTGTTTTGAGTATCAAATAACATAAATTGATTTTACAAATTGTCTTGTTTGATTTAGATGATTTAAACAGAGAGTTCTTTAAATGCTTATTTAAATGATATTATATCTTCTCTCACCTCAAATTTATAATTATTGCTTAGAAAAGGAGAAAATAAATTCTTCATACTTCAAATGATTACCTAGGAAAACATATAAATAACAAATAAATTAATTCATTCAAGCAATTATTTTTAAATAGTTATTTTCTGTAATTTCAAAAGAATTAATTAGAATTAAATTCATGGTGTTTGTTTTTGTGAACTGTATTGAACATAAAGAGTTTTATTTATTTTGTGAAACTGCAATAGCATATTACATAGATAATTATGTTTTGTTAAAAAAATCAGCTACCAACTTTCATACTTCTATGATTAAAATTATTTGGAAAAAAAACCTTTATAAAAATCGTTGTAACATGGTTTTTAGTTAGTTGTTTATTCTAAAATTTTTATTAATGTAAAATACTTTTTTCCTGCCTGATCTCGTTTATAAAAGTCAATTAATATATTTTAACATCAAAGGTAATACAGTTCTTTTAGAAAACGCTATTTCTTTTTTAATGTATGTCAAAACGCTTGTTAAAAAGTTCAAATTTTAATCCTTACAAAAACATTTTTAAACTTGAAAACAACCTACATCCCATTGTTTAGTAAGGAGGAAAAATTAAATGTTTTATAAACACTGTAAGCTAGGCAACATTTCTGGATTTATTTTTTTTTCCATAAAAAATACAAAATGAATGAAAGTAATTTTGTATTTTATTAATATTACTCAAAATTATTATTTTAAAATTTTTACGTTTCTATGCCAATAAATAAATTAATTCTGTCTGAAGCTATAATTTTAATCACTGAAATAGATATAATTAATTCAAGATGACTTTCAATTAAATTTTTTTGACTTATTTTTGTCCGTATACTTGTGGATTTAAAATATAGATAAAAGCTTTGAGAGAAACCATATCTGTATTTCATGAACTTAAAATTAGTATTGTTTGCATATTTATATTCCATCATTTAAAAGAAGTATATTTAAAATATATTTCTCAAAATTTAAGAATATCATTAAAATTATCATTTTTAATTTAACTACTACATGAATAAATTTTTCCTGTGCATCTTTCTGTTTTATTGCATAGTATTATTTTATGAAATATGTTATATTGTGAAGAATTACAACTACAGAATACATTAACATTTTCACTTATTTTAACAGAAAAACAACTTTTAATATAACTCATTAATACTTAATGTAATCTTAGACATCCGAATATCAAGTGACTGAGAAAAATATGTACTTATTAGCTCTAAAATTGTAATGTAACACTCAAATTACAATACTTAAGTTTGTTTTTTCTGTGTGCATAACTATTTTATATGCCGTTAAATTTTGTGCATTGATACAAGTAACAAAGCAATATATGCTACTTATATCCGTACATCTATTAATATGAAAAATATAATTTATGCAAAATTGCCTTTATAAATCAATGTACACCAGAATAAAAACGTTATATATTAATTATAAAAAATGTTGCAATTATTATGAATATTATATTAAGTATAAATGAAAAGTATTTAAGCTTCAATAATCTCATTTAAAACCTAGATTGCATTAAATGGAAACATAGATTGCATCTTACATATGGAGCTATAAAAAACTGTGCATGATTCAAAATAATTCACTCTCCTACAACAAGAAGTATTGTGAACAAAATATATTTCTACAACAGTTACAATATTATCACAGGTATAAATGAATATACATTAGGAAGACAAACATCAAAAAGTCACTGAACCACAATGCAAGTGCACTTGAAACATAGGGTAATGTATCAGCATATCTTTACATTTAGCATTCCTCCTTATTTACCCATGATGTTGTAAGAGAGCCATTATTATACCAGCAGCTAGCAAATGACCAATACTGTTCCCCTCACTTCCTCCACCGTGATGTGCCATGGGAAATGCAAAAGAACTGTTAAGTAAACTTCCAAATAAGACGAGACAAATGCAAAAAATGAAAACTACATAGCTAGCTCCAAGCATGTCTGTTCGTGAACAAGTGTTGGTAATAGAATAATATTGTGTTGCTCTAGCTTTCCAGAGTAATGATGAATTCAGTAACATGAATTTATATATATAATGATAACTTAATAACTGGGAAGAGATGTTTTTGGCCTCAATAATAAAATCAGGAAACGCCATTGGTAAAAATTCTGTTAAAGGAAGTATTCACTTCCGGAGCTTATGAATGTCTCTTACGATTATAAGAACTTTTATCTTGTTTTTATCATGTTAAATAAACATATCAATACTTAATCTTTTGAATTGATTATTTATTTCCTCATTAAAATAATAACTATGGTTAATTCAGAATGGTTAAATTTTGCATGTTTTTTTTTCTAATATCTAAATTTTATACATTAAATTTAATACATATTAGATTTATTGAAATAGTTTTTAGCATAATAATTGGTAAAATATTGTCATAAACATTTTGTTTTTCTATAAGGAAATATAGGAAAGCATATTATTATGTAGAAAAATTTTTTATTTTCTAATAACACATTATAAAACTTCTCAACATAAATGCTTCACAATATAGTTTTACTACCAAATCTCAAAATGACCTTCAAAAACATTTCTGCAATTCCCTTCAATTTTGTCTCAGGAATATTTGTACATAATTTTAAAATTAAAACTAGGCGTGGCTTCATTTTTCATACAAACTACCTGGTTCAACCCCTACAAATTACCAAATATGCCGATTTAATGATTAATTTAGGATTTATTTATCATTATTACGTATAACATTATTTAAATATGATTTATTTATTTATAAAAGCAAATATAATGCTGATTCCTTTCAAAATTGCATATTTAATATTAACATTTCTGTAATTTAAATATTCAAAATGAACTTTTATAATTGCATTATTATACGTTTACAATTGTATTCCTTTGTGTTCCTTGTATTCTTTGATTCCTTGACATAACTTGATTTATTTTAACAAATCGCTATATAACGTATTCAGAATGATTACATTTCACATATTCTCTTTCTATGGAAATCATGTATTAGATTATTTATGTTTATCTATTATCTTTTCTATTATATTTATAAACTGTATAATTATTATTTAAAATTATCAACAACAGATAATAGTCCTTTAAATTTTTGTCTGACTTCAACTAAAACACTATCTAAAAGGAAATGCATGCAAATCATTCTGAGTTACTGCTTCTAATATTATAAAATAAAAAACTCATAATTAACTAAAACTGAACATTCCTGCATTGCATTTAATACAGTTCAAATGAATGAGCCAATCCTTTAGTTTTTCAGAAACTAATTCAAGTAAAATTATTTATAAAAGGAAAATTATATAAAATTTTTATATAAACGCCACTGATCATTAAAATTTCCATAGTTATTAAACGCAAATTTATTTTTTCAATTTAAACATTGTTGTTCATTTTATGAGTATATTCTCAAATCTGAAAAGATGTGCCTACCCTTCATCGTATTTAAAACATTTTATGTGAGTAAACTTATTATAATTGTATATGATTTCAGGAGAATAATAATTTTATCGAATAGTAACCACAAACACAATATAATAAAAGACTCTCTAATTAGTTATAAATAATAAATAATATCTTAATATTCTTTTACAATATTGTATCCTTTAATTTTATATATAAATGATGAATACACACATGCATCAAGAACTTTTTTTTTATTTTATAAATTACAATATTTGACAAATTCTTGCTTAACAGCTTTAACATTTATGTTTCTATTACGTTATGAATTAATTTTTATTTTACTAACTAGACCTCCATATCTTGCATTTTGCGTTATATTTTTTTAAAATAAAAAATATGAAATTTTATCTTGGACTATATATTTTGGAAACTGAACTTCAATTGAAAAGTCATTAAAGCAATATTTAATAGCTTCTGTTGTTCGTTTATAATTGAGGTTGTTAATATGAAATATTTTAAGAAGTATTGAATAAGTTTATTTCATTCAAACATTAAGATAAACTATGAATGCATTTTAATTAGTCTTGTTGAAAGCTCTCAGTAAAAATTTACGGAATTATATGTTTAATTCCAAAGGATGATATTTGGCGTATACAATCCAAAACAACATAAGAAAGTGGTTCTTTATTAATGAATACAAGTGAATAAAGGAGATTTTTGAATTTTGTTCATATTTTACAAATAATTAAAAAATAACTGACACATGCTCATAAAATATTCACTTGATTTATAAAGAATTGTGTACCATATTTCTCTCTCATACTGGAATAAGAATTATTAGAATTTTATGGAATATTTTGTGTCGACGTTCTACGTCGATACAAAATATACCATAAAATTCACATGTATACTTATTAAAAAAAACTAATGAAATAAAACTTTGAATTCATATTTTATCAAAGTTTTATAAATTAGAAAAACATAAAAGTATTTGAAGAACTGAAATTTAAAAAAAATATGAGAAATATTTAAAAAAGAAAAACCTGATTTAAACAAAAGATATTTAAAAGCAAATATGCTATAAAAATTTTAGAATTTTTCTAATAATATAGCTTGCACTGAGTTTGCATACTTAAAATTAAATTTAGAAAAAGGTAAAAATCTCGCGAGGACATCTTTAAAGACTAATATTTTTCAACTAAATATTTTAAGCTGGAATTTCAGTAATATACAAATATAGGCTCATTTCAATAGTTTTTGTCTTGATAAGTTATTGAAAATCAATTCATATTTACAAACGTTTGATTTTGAAAATTATTAAAAGAAAACATAAAATACAAGTTTTAATTTCATTGAAATGTTGTGTTATATTGATTGGCATAATTATTAAATTTTGTGAGTCAAGTAAATATTTATAGACAAAATGACTATATTTTTATGCATAATATCAATATTTATGTAAAACTGAAAAAAAAAACTCTTAAATGTGATTGTGTAACTTTCTCTTCTTAATAACAATAATTATAAAATAATTTCTCTGTCTCAAAAATTAAAAATAAAAATTATAAAAAATAAAAAACATGTTTTAAAAAAGAAATTTACTGAATGCAAACATTATCTAAGTACATGTGATGAATTTAAATTAGAATAAAAATTACATTCACATTGGCAATACCATTATTTATTAAATTGTAAAACTAAAACCATCCTTTAATACATTCCCCAGTTAAATAATTAAATTGAATGAAATGTATCTTAATAATAAAATGAATGAGAGATTGCAGAGTTCGTATACATTTCTCTACACAAAATTTTAAGTAAATTTAAAGAATATTTCATATTACACGCGGGTTATTCTGGACAGAAAAGAGGACAAAAGTAAAGTATAATATATACAATAATATTTAATATCGTACTATATAAATATACATATATATTATGTATATATATATATATAGACCTGTTTATAGAGTAGGCAACCATTCACACCTCATTCGCACACAATGAAAGGACAAAGACAGGATACAGAGATAGTATTCATGCCTGTACCGGGATTCGAACCCAGGACGTCCATATCCGTAGTCAGTCACGCTGACCACTAGACAAGTTGACCGGCTATAAAGGATATTTTTTGCCGTCTACACATTGTTGTAAGTTTCCCGTTTATAATAAAACTCAACAATATGCAATTCTGAGGTAAAAAAAATTGAGTTTCTGTGTGTCGAAATTTGGGAACCCAAGGAATTTTTCATATGTTGTGGAAATTTCATTATAAAAATACTCATTCAAACCTACTATCTTTAAAAACAACATTGTTTCCTCTTTGCAATTGTAAAAAGACTTTTAATTGTGTAGTTATAATATTATGTATGATTAAGGAGAACAGAATTTAATCTCTTTAAAAAAATTTATTAAATATTTTGTATGTGATTGGAAAATGCTTATAAATAAATTGTTTTTCTTCAGAATTTATTGATTGTTCATATAATTTAATATTTTTACAGGCTTCGGTTTAAGGAAATATTTTAAAATTTATTTGGCTATTTATTGCTAAATACTTTATATCCAAAGTATTACAAAAGAATGAAATTGTAACTGATCTTTAAATCGTTATCATCGGAAATAATTCAAATTTTAATCGTGTATGTAAGAAAATAATAAACAAAAATGTGTTAAGCAACGTAAGAAAATTATTTATGAGTATTTCAAGTTAATATGAAACTCACAATGTATAAAAAACAATATGACATGATAAAGAAATATGCTCCGTTTTTTATAGATATACATTCGCGAAGATATTTCAAGCTATCAAGTAGAAAAGTGGAAGAGGATCACAGTTAACTATGAAAAAAATGTTTATCGATTTTGCTATATTACTATGAATATATAATTTAATAAATATTCATCAAGAATTAAATATTATGGTGTTCATGCTCTTTATCATGACAATATATCATTTCCTTACCTGCAAGTTTAACGAAAATATTTCAAAACAAGTGACATAACATCAACCCTATTACAATAATCTAAGTACGTACAATCCATTTTTTACTTTGGAAATTCTATGAACAATTAATTTAATAAAAACAAAACAATATTGAAGCTAAAGAATCATTTTATTAGTTACAAAACATGAAGGGGTTAAGGCATTTAATCTTTGGAAAATGCTACTTAAGAATCATATGGATTCAATGAAATACTCTTTTTGCACTCCCACAATTAATTTTTATAAATATAACTTGAAAATTCTCAAAACTTTTAAATGTAAGTCTTAATTAATTAATTTATGTACCACTTTATAGTATCTTTTTTATTTATATAACTGCGAAAGATGTATATACTGTCAACATATTTTGCCACAACAATGAAATATGTATACATCTTTAAAATGCCGTTCGTAAAATGTTTTTATTGCATAATATAATTCATACATATTTTAAATGATAAATATAATTTTTCATAATATAAGTATATATTTTCAAAATTATAAATAATGATAAAAAATTCACTTTAGATATCGATGCCTAAAACATGCTTAATAGAAATATATTAAGTTGTTTCTAGAAAATTTCAATTCTAATTATAAATTTATAAGGAATTGAAATCAGAGACAGAAAATTTTTTAATCTAATGTAAATAACTGAAATATTATTATAATTAAACTTAAAAAAATAATTAAAACTCTTATGACAATGATTGGCAGAACAATTTAGGATTATACAGAATTTCTGTTAAAAAATAGAGAAATGATACAATAGGAATTTCGTGGATTGAAAAGGGAAAGAGAATAATTTTACTAAACACAAAATAACTCAAAACACATGAGCAATCAATTTTAATATTTCTGATCAGAATCTCTTAATGAATTATCTTCATGTTTTCACTTAATTTTCTTATTCGAACCATCACAGCGGAGAGTAAATAAATTACAAATTAAATAACTAAAAATTCCTTCTCATCTAGATATGTTGGGGAAAATAAAAATGTTCTTCGAACAAAATGTTAAAAAAATACATAAAGGATAAAACTTCCTTTCACAGAAAAGAAAGAAATGTTTAGAATGTTTAAATCATAAATATCATGCAAGAAAATCACGAGTTAATTCATAAATCTTAATAATGTTTCATCATCCATATATCATATATAGTTTTTAACATACCATCAATGAAAGTTTACATTGAACTAATTTTTCAATTGAAAAATTATATTAACAGAGATACACATCTTAATAATAATTAATTAATTTACAAACAAATTAGATTTTTTTATGATAGTTTAGCAACTTTTTATCAATTTATTCAATGTTGAAAAAAATTCCATTTTAAGATTTTTCCAAAAAAATATAATTTTTATTATATATACTTAACTTTATCAAACACGTCTAACGAGACTTTTTTTAATATATATATGTTGTTTATTTCAACAAAATTTGGAAACAATAATATGTATATGTGAGTGCATTGTTTTATTTCATATCTTATTCATAAATTTAAAATACTCAATCAATTTTTACATTTGGTAAAGTACCATAAACTTAAAATAGTAAATCAACTTTTACATTTTGTAAAGTACGATTAAACTTTTCAAGGTATATCACATAATTATATCAAGTAAAATGCTTTAAATTCTTCCTTTTTTTAAAACCTTCCTTCATATTTAAAATTCTGATTATGTTAAAAAATAAGAAACGTGGATATGTTACTTTCTTTTAAATTTATTATTTATGTTATAATTAATATTTAATATATAAAACTTATCAATGCACACAAAAATATTATTTTTTTTTTCCAAAAAATATATTTTCTTGAATTGTTGATTATTATATTAGCAAAAAAGTGTGTTCAAAATGTTAGGCTACTTTTAATATTGCATGCAAGCAATTAGAAGTCAGAAAAGTTGAATTACCTGACTGGCCTTGTTTTCTATTAATTCTTTGATAAATTGGGCGTGAAATCCATGCCGTCACGCATTAATATTTACAAGATGAATAATTTTTCTTATTGTTGTCTCCAAAAATATTTATTTGATATAAATATTTTACAATCACTTTAAATACTAAGAAAACATTATTTTAACTGACAACAAGTGAAAAATGTTTTCTGAAGATTCTTACTTCTACTTTATTTTGATTTTATTGAAATAACATTTTTTTAAATTTGATATCCTATTTGATAATGATAATAATTATATCCATAATATTTAAGACGAGCATTTTAACTCATATAATTATTTAGCTAACAAAATTTCAAATATCTTTTAAATAATTTTTAAAAATATGCAGTATTCATATATTAATTACAAATATAGTATACTTATAACATATAATAATCAAATATTACGTAAGCTTTTAGTTATTGAAGTAATGTAAAGTCATTTTTTATCTACGTCCCTTTACAATTTTAATCAGCCTGATTTAAATATCCTTTTTATTTTCAAGTTTTTTTTTTTTAAATAAATAAAAAATGGTTTTGAACAATAGCTATATTTTTTAACTATTTTTGTGATTATGCAATTATATATCTTATTATTTATTCAGTTGGTAAACGAATTATATCAAGTCATTTTAATGATTTGTTATAAATAGTTAATAGTGTTTTTCGTATTCATATTATTTTTTTCATTTCTATATATAATTATTAGGATACTTAAGTACAATTTTTCCAAAAAATATTTTGATTTATTTTACTGTAGAAATGTTTTAAATAAAAATTACTTTTCAATATATAGTTAAACAATTAATAGATAACATGTTACATCATCTAATATTGATTATTTATAAGATTATATTATATTATGTAGGAATAATAAAAAATTAAAATACTGTCTGTCAACAATCACCCCACTTTAACAGCCACGCTGGCAGTCTAATGGTTAGTGTTCTTGCCTTCGGTTCGACAGTTCGTGGGTTCGAATCCCACCTTGGTCTCGGATGTTTGTAGTAGTTCAGAATACAATTTTAAGCCGTAGATCCCGGTCTAATTAGCCATCGTGTGCAAAAAATGACCGTTGAGCGACAAACAAACACTATTTAACAATAACTATCATTTGACTTTAAATTATTCATACTTTTATCTTTAAGTGATATAATTTCACGAAATATTTCTTTGAAATATGATTACATGTTGAATAGAGACATGTGTGTGTGTGAAAATCCTACAAAAGTTTCTTAAGCAAAAAAAAATCCAAACAAATAGAAATTAGTTAAATACATGCTTAGAATTTTAAAAATTAATTCACATTGAATAAAGTCTTTGTGCATAGGAAACTATTGTAAGAAAGTGAACTTAGGGGCCATTCAATGAGCTTTGCAAAAATACATTTACTGATATATAAAATGTAGCATCATTAATCGAGAACTTTTGAAAATAAGAGATTTTCTTATTTTTAACGGAGATAGTACCTGGTAAATTAAGCAACATACCATGACATAATTATTTATTTGTTCAAGATCTATTTGAAGGAAATTAGTTTTAAGAAAAATCGGATCAAATTTCTTAATCATCTGGAGAATTTTTAAGCGATTATTTGCAAAACTTTTAATCATTATTCTTGATTATATTACTTACACAGGAATGAATTCATTAAAGTCTAAGATAATGAATAATTTATGGAATCTAAAAATATCATGCGTAAAAATTTAACTAGATCTCTGATTTCAGCATGCTTAATATTTATTTTACTTTTCAAATGAATTTTTTTTTAAAAATAGGTTTGCAAATATATATATATATATATATATATATATATATATATATATATATATATATATATATATATATATATATATATATATATATATATATATATATATATATATATATATATATATATATATATATATAGATAGATAGATAGATCTAGATTTAGCTTATTTCAAAAATTAAAAAAGTATTAAATTAACTTAAACATGCAATAACGTTTTATACAATTTGATAAAAATAATCTATTTAAAAATATATTTTTTTCATATGCTAAGAAAAAACAATTGTAGCATTGTGCAAGCATATAAACTAATTTTATATGGTTAAATATACAAATATTTACTTTAGATTTTTGATTTCGTAAAATATATATTTAAAAGAAAAACAAATTTTGAATTAGAAATCATTAAATATTATCTAACTTGAATGAATATTTACCAAATTTTAACGGATATTATTATCAAATAGATTTTAACCGAGCTACAGTTTATCAAGTTAGGGTTATTAAAATATTTCATAATATTTTTACATAGAAATTTTTTATCAAAGGAAATGAATAAAAAATAATATACTGAAGATAACAAATAATAAAGCGATACAATTTACTCATTTCTCTATCATTTTAATTTCAAAGTTTTTTATTTACAGTTAATTTTAAACTTGGAAAAAAAAATTGAATATTTCAGTCATTTGTGCGGCATAAATAGCTATATCAATGTTGACTTTAAAGTGAGTTTAAAAAAAAAAACATTTCTTCCATCTGAAGAAATAAAGTAAAAATGTAGAGAGTATAAATATATTTTCTCTCTGAAAATAAAATAAATCAAGGGTAGAAAGATGTATATTAGAATT
The DNA here is from genome assembly GCA_030067965.1 of Latrodectus elegans. NCBI lineage: Eukaryota > Metazoa > Arthropoda > Arachnida > Araneae > Theridiidae > Latrodectus > Latrodectus elegans. The sequence continues at coordinate 45,922,649 of CM057821.1, forward strand.
ATCTATGCACAAAAGAGCCTCAATTTATGTTATTGTTAGAAATTCATGTAACGATTTTTTTTTTATTTTGAAATATTTTAGATAGCTAGAATATGTGTGCATGACATACGTAATATTAAAAAAGAAAAAAAACTGTTTGTAATAAAATAAAGCAATTGTTATCATATCTTTAAATAATAAAATGAATATCCGAAATTATATATTGAACAAATAGGAAAAAAAAAACATTTATGTTTTCCTACTTGAGAAAGTGATAACACAAGAAAATACTACATCAAATATTTGCAATTTAATATTTACTTAGAAATATTTCAGTTCTTATATTAACTTATCTTTAATTCTACTTTATATTATTAAATTACTTACTATTTATTCAATTCAAGTATTCTCGAAAATATATGATTAATCATTTTTCAGATGAAATATGAAAATTTATGCAAGTAATGGCTAAGTATACAGAAGGATCATGGAATTTATTTTATTTTCTTGTAAATATAAAATTAAATCTTGCTTTATTTAAAATTTACATGAGTACTTTTTTTTTATTTTATGAATTATTTTAAGCAATATTTTTAAAAATGAGAAATGCTTTCCGGTGTTTAAATTTTTAGTCTTCTCAAGAACTCATTTATTTCTATAAAACAAATTAATATAATGTTGAAGATTAAGCGATTTTCATAAAGTTGCAAAGAACTGTAGAAGTCAGAAATTGTAATATTGTATATTTGTTTAATTAAATACGTTTTTACAATATTATTTGGATATTATTATAAATACACATCTGTCACATTTTTAATCATATTTTTTTCTTTTCCTATGTTTTTTTCATTTTGTTTATAATTTTTTAAATAGCTATACTAAATATTTCAATGTTCTTATTGGAGTTATATTTTCTACTTTTCATTATTTCACTTTACTTAAATAATTTTGAATTTTATTAAAATCTTAAATAAAACATTAAATAAGTAAAATAATTAAACATATTTAACTATGCAAAGAAAACAAACTTTAAGAGTCAACTTTATTTTTATTAAATATAGTTTTAATTACTAACAGTAATCATTGATATTGCTTTCATTTTATTTGAAATGAATTCTTACAGAGATATATTTAGTTTTTGTTTTTTACTTTGTATATCATTAATTTTTCATATCTTTATATATCATTTTCTTTTGTTTTTTAATTTTATTTTTTTTATAAATTTAATAACTATTCTTTCTTTCTCAAAATAAAAATAAAATAAATTTCTTTTTCAATTACATTCTTCAGTGAAACTGTTTAAATAAGTATGGATTTATACAATTCTCCTACATAATAGAGAAACTTCTATTAATTACAAAATTAAATATTTTGAAATAACAAGAAAATGAAATCGTTAATCATTTCATATAAAACATTAAATATGCGTATAATTCTAAACACACAAACAGAAATACGTTAAAATCTATTATTTATTCATGATAGCAAATTTTATACACATGTTTTCTTATTAATTGAAATTTAACTTTGTTTTATATTATTCGTAAATAGCTTTGCTTAAAAACTTTGACTGTCCCAAAGTTTATATAAAATTCCACATAACGTCTAAATATAAATAGGTTCAAGCTCATTATTCATTATTCAAATTAAAATATAATTGTAAAATGGCTAATATTAATGTTATTACTGATTTTAATATAAGGAAATTAAAGTATATTGATTTTTTAAATTAAGTCTCAAATGCATAAAATAGAAATTTGCATAATCTTGATCTAATGGCTCCTTTATAAATCAGTTTTTCATAAATTAACTAGACAAATATTTGGATTTCTTGGATTTTAATTTTTGGTACTGCGAAGAAAAAATTAATTTATTCTAATTAATTACTTGAGAAAACCTTTTACGTTCTGTAATTTTATTATTTTATGTATGTGTGTTCTATTTCTTTTTAGTGAATTTAATTTAAGAAATCAAAGTTATTCTATCTATTCGATAATTAAATTTTTACATATACAAAATCTTACATCATAAATTTCTAATGTGGTATAAATTTAAGACTTTCAGTATCACCAAATTAAACTTTCACATTTTGCATTTAATTCAAAACAAATATTTTTCCTTTTATGGTAAATATGCATATCCAAAATAGTTCTTTAAATCATAAGCTATGTTAAACAACATGCTCCTCATTTAAAATATAGTGTAGTAACATTACTCTTAATTTAAATAAAGTTAAAATTAAAAATTATAAATTTATCAATAAACTGAGTATTAATTACATAAAATTTAAAATATTTAATATTTATGCATAATTGTTTATTCCTTTTTGTGAAAGAAAATCAATTCAATTAAAATTCCATCATTTCCTTTTATCAATCAATATCTTACAGAAATAGAAGTTTTAATAATTTAAAATTAAATTTCACAACAATTTTAGGTTTATAACAGTATATGAATAAAATTTAAAAATAGCCATTATGGAAAAAAGTAGGTATAGTGAAAATTACCTATCTAAAGTTTTTATTATTAAAATGTCTAGAAAAATAATAAACATTGGAGTAACATAAATCAAATTTAATGTAATTAAATGTTAACTTTATCTTGCAGTAATATCTATCTTTTTTTAAAAATTCGAAAATGTATATTTAAAAATAGTTTCTAATAATCTGCTTTTAATGGTATGTTTTAAATTTACTTCAAAATGTTAATAAATTTTATTTTACGTCATGTATGTTAACAAATTATATAAGATAATTATAATAAATTAATTTCGGTTTTCGAAAATAAGAAAAAATATTAGATATTACAATGAAGATAATTTATAATGCAAATTTTATTTTATAAAGCTTTAATTGTCTTATTTTTAAAAAATATTTTTCGATATTTTTAGGTTTTTGAGATGTATATGCAAATTTGCTTTTCAATATCTTTTCTTTAAATCAGGTTTTTCTTATTTGAATATTTCTCATATTGCTAAATATTCAAAAAATTAAATACCATAATTTAATCAAATAATTAGTGAAAAATTTATTGAAAACTAGTTAGATGAGTATTATAAATGTTTTCCATATTTAAAGCATAATTTATTATTAAGTGTTTTAAATAATTTTAAATACGAATAATCATTTTAGTAAAAATGTTTATCAATATATTAAACTACCAATGTTGATACATCATTAAAATGTCCCATATTCAAATATATATTTTTGAAAATCGGAGGAAAAAAATAAAAATTATATATGTTTTTATGAATACTTAAAAAATAATTATAAATAAACCAATTTTTGTATTCATGAATTTTATATAAATGAATATTTCTAATTATGTTTCCATTAAAATAATTGAGGAGAATCTTAATAACAAAATATATAAAAGCTTACATTTATAAGATTTAAATATATTATAAGTCTTCAAAGTATTATTTCCGTTTGGAATATATTGTTTATGAAATATATTTTATTTGACAATTTTTCAATGAATCTAATAATTATACTTAGTGTAACTTATAATTGAAAAACATACATATAACTTGACACAAATATAATACAAGAAAAATAACAACAACTTGCAGAAATTTAGGAGTTTATGAATTGTGAATAACATTGAATTATATACATATGAGATACATTGACCAAAATTATCTCATAAAGAAGATATTTATATCTATATATATACATGCTTATGATTTACAAAGTGTTTCTAAACACAGAACTGATAATACCTTTTTCTGTATTTTGAAAATTAAATAAACATTTTATTATTGAAATTTTTTGTAAAAAAATATACTAATCCCATATAATATGTCATTAAATGATGTAAATTCATTTTTAAATATAAAAAAATTCAAATTGAAATAAAATATACAAGTTTGATTTAACATAAAATTGGAAAACTTCATTATAAATTTGATTTTTACTTCCTCAAATATATTCTTTTTATGAATAATAATATTTAAGTTACATTTTATTTATTTACCTCTAAATGTATTCACTACATTTCAAAGCTCCATTAAGATAATTGTAGGACCAAACAAATATGCACTCTTATTTTCGAACGAACATTTTCTTTACAACAGAAAATTATTTTTACAAATGATTTTTCAACTATTTGTAAGAAAAGGCTTCTTTTGAAAATCCTTTATATGCATATCTTGAAAAATATATAAATAAAACATATCATCATAGATTGTAAGGAATTAAAATGGATTCACCGTTTACATTTAGACTTTAATCTCATAAACTTGTTTCAATGACAGACAAACATAAAGTCGAGTTAAATGGAAAATAAGCACTTCCTTTGACGGATAACATGCTGGATTCACATTTATACGTTATAACAAATACGTTATAACATAGACGTTTTATACGTTATAACATAGAAACACAAAATATTAGGCATTTGACATTAACAGAACACAGAAAAGTTCAGCTTGAAGCGAGAATCTATTTATGACCAGAGAAAAATCAAAAAACAATACTTGTCTCACTCACGATGAAACTATTTTTAAGAGAAGATCTATACTATTTATTCATTAGAGACTAGCAAGTACCTTTTATGAAGAGAATCATTTCTAGTACCACAAACTATATTCGCAAGGTAAACTAATGCACTGGACTCACTTTCATTCAGAGTCACTTCTTGCTCATCGGTTAAACAAATAATTCATCAAGAGACGTTGTAAAATTTGTGGTATCATCTCCTCTATCTGCTTTAACGCCTTGCGTCTTTTTATTGCGTTGGCACTAACTTCTTCTGTGTAAAACACCAACCACACTAACAACCCACACATAAGAATCCAGCAAATGTTTCTCCAAATCATTGTAACGATCTCAATGAAGCTCTTCTATCGAAATGAAAGGAAAAACAAAATCATTCAAATTTATAAATGTCATCTATATCAAACGGAAGTGAGTGATATCGTTCTTGATACTCAACAATAATTTAGTCAGAAACAATAAGTTGTCGTTTTTTACGAGGATATCCTCGTATCGCCAGTTTGATAACACGTATTCTAAGCTTCTTATTTTTACAACAATTTTATAAAACTCGATGTGAATAACACGGAGCTCTTTCGCTATTAAGCATGTTAATGATTGATATTCCTGACTAGAAGCAACCAAAGCCCATTTCAATAGAGAAAGAAAATGGGTCGAATGATGTCTATTAGAAACTTAATTTTCTTTTTAAGTCACAATCACTGCACGCTTGAGGAGTTTTCTTCCTCAGCATTTTCACTTCCTCTTAAGGAAACAAAAGTGAAATACTTGTCCCTTTGTTGTTTGCTACGAGCGGATGAATTCGGAAGCTGATTCACCATGGTCCATTAACTTTAATCGAGATTCGAAAATGAAATTGTATTATAATCTATAGCTTATTTCATTTGCCAGATCAGGATGAAAATAATTACTAATGTTGGGTTTTTTTATATAGAAAAAGTTTAGAAAATAGAATGAAGTAAAACAATTTTATGAAATCGCCGAGCAAATTACGGAATATCAAAAAATAGGTCAATAAGTGCATTGAGAATGAATGTACGACTTTGTTTTTCGGAATTACATTTTGTTTAAGAGATAAAAAGGAAACCTTAAAATATTTAAAAATAAAAGAATTTAGCTTTACATCTACGTTACATGTCATTATAAAAAGTAATACATTTTGGGTAACTTTATTTTAAATTAGAAATAGTGATAGATGGTTTAAATAATATTAAGTAATTTCCTTGTTTTAAGATTTAATTACACTTTTTGCTTCAGTAATTTAATACTTTAAAACATCATAAATATTCAAATATATAAATTGCATTATTTGCATTTTTTTAACTTAGCAAAACATATAAGCTACACCACTTAAATTTATTATATTTAACATAATATTAAAATGTCGTAATTTTAATACTTGTTTTAATTTTATTAATAAATTATAATTTCTTAAAATATTTATTAAATAATAGATTTCCCTATTCAATATTATATTAATATATATATATATATATATATATATATATATATATATACAAATATATCTATATATATATATAGAGAGAGAGAGAATGAGAATAATTATTTGTTCTAAATATGCTAATTAAATATACAACAGAAGAACATGGAAAAATTAAAATTTTTCTAACAAATTGCAAAATATTACATTAGTTAAAATTTATTTGTGATTATTAAAAAGATATTTAGAGCATTTTAAATATAATGTACTTTTTACTGGAGATAAATTTATTGATGAATGTTGGGCCTTTTGATTAGAAAATTACCCTATATATTAAATTCATAATGAAAAACATGTTTTTGTTAGTCAATAATAAAATCATCGCCAAGGATTACTAAGTAATTCAGTTATTTTAAATGGTAATAAAGACAAGAAAGAATATAGTCCTTTTATTAAGTTTTCATTACATTTATGTTTTAGTAATCAAATGAATTACATGTAATTATAACAAGTTAGGTTTCTCTTAAAAATTTTATATTTAATATCTTTATTAATATAAGTTGCAGTTTGCATTTCTATAAACGAATGCATACTTAATGCACCTTTCTTTCTAGATGGAGAACTATTCCTAAAATGATTTTACCTTAACTAGACGTTAGAATTTTATAATTAAATGTAAGTTAAAATCTAAATTTAAACTTTTACTTTTCTGACTCCCTAACATATGAATAAAAATTTTTTTATCTCGCCAGATATAAATGACAGTGGTAAACTGAACAACATTACTTTAATATTTTAAGAACTATAAACAAAGATTAATTTAAATTTTTTTATTTTTTTCATATAAATTAGGGATTAACACCTAGGACGACCCATACCTTTCCGACACTTTGAAGAAAAGCCAGAACCAAAATTCTAGAAATGGTTAGGTTTACTATACCAAGTGTATCGAAGTAGAGTTGCTTAGATTGGCGCAGACCACAATTATCGCAAACAAAAATCATTTTCACCAATATTGTTTGCTCTGCTAGGATTCAACCAAATTATGATATTCATATTCCCATTGAATTTATTTATAGGAATATGAACTTGCCAACTTAAAATTTTAACTCATGTATAAAACGAAATTTTTAAAAATAAACCGCATAAATATTGAAATTTCATAAGCGTAGTCATTAGAAACAGTTCAAATTCAATTAACAAAGTTAAACTGTTCCCCATATGCTATTTTTTATTTTTTTATTTCATGAAATGTGGATTTAGGTCCCTGTATGGCATTAAGCGAATTTTCTTTCCTCTCAAATGGTAAATAAGCTTAATTCAAATTTTGTTCCCAAACTATTACTTACTATAAGGCGAATTAACAACTTTAGTGAAAGCATTTAAAGTTATTTCATAAGCCCTTACTTTCTGTAAAATCTGTCTTAATAAAAACATAAATTTGATGAATCTTACGTCTTTTTCATATATTGCAAAAGGGATATGGGTAAACTCCTAGAAAAACCAACATCCTTGGCGACAAATTGAAGCAAATTATCGTATCTAAAGTATCGAAATAGTGTTACCAAGTTATTTGGAAACCACAGTTATCGCCAACCAAAATTATTCGCATCAAAGATCTGGATTCTGCTAGAATCCAACCGGAATATGTTACATTCTTCAAATAAAGTAGGAAAGATTTCATTTGTTGAAAAAAAATCCATTTAAACTGCATGTTCTATAGTATTTTATCCAACCGAATTCAAAAATACATTGGCGATGTTCTTGCAGCAAATGATGCTTTATTCTTAATAGCTTTTCAAATTTATACTGTCTTAACTTATTTACAGTTTTTAATCAGTTCCATACAACTAAAGAAAACTTTTGAGTAGTAACAAACATTTTCATACTGATATTATAATTTCCATCTGCTACAAAAATTCCGTATAAAATAGTTACCAGTGATTGCCAACATTTATATAAAAAAGTCTTAAATTAATAATCATTAGGTAATATTATTTTTTTAAACTACTACTCCAAATTAATCATTTAAAATTGTTAAATTCAAACGATACTTTTTGAAGGTCATTTACCATTGACGAGGAGATGAAGGAATTTATATTTACAAAAATTTGTTCAATAAAATATATTTTCATTTCACAAACTTGGTGATGTAAAAAATGTATTGCAATATTCAAAATTAATATAATTAATATTATATTAATAAATTAATATAATATTCATTAGAATATACTGTAGTTCTCAGTTTGTCAGGTGAAAAATTCACAGAGTATTCAATTGAATCTCAAATTTTATTTAAAAATTATATAAACTCTAAACTGTTATTTTCCATATTACGAATGTTCAAATATCATTAAAATTGGATTGATATTTAATATATGTTATTGAATGTTTAAAGTTGCTCCTTCTTCTTCTGAGGTAGCGCCAGGAAAATTAGAAGTTTTTAAATTTATCATTTTTATGGTATACAGATTAATATTTTCATTAAATTTATTAAAAATTAAATACAGGCGCCCTAAAAAGACTCAAGTTTAATTCTGGAATAACATTAAAATCTTCATCAAAACTCGAAAACTCTAATTATATTTTGTATCAAGAAAGGCAGATACTAAACACTTTAATTAACGTAATTCTCATGGATTTGAAGTATAAAAAACAGCACATGTAATTAATTAATACTTATATCACCATAAAAATTACTAACATTCAGATATTATTTATTATATCTTCTTTAAAATGCACTCGAACACTTGAAAAATCAACAAACCAAGAAGAAACTGCACATGAGAGGCAAAAAATTGGTTGATACAAGAAGATGTAAGGGAAAGAAAATAATTGAAAATTCATAACATTCAAATGATTTACTTTAGAGTTACATAGTTAGGGAGTAATGAGCTCAATAGAAACACCTGTAGACTAGATGTCAGCTGCCACATGGCTTGGCATAGACTTATGAAGCTCTCAGATGGACTCTGTAAACAATATTATGAGCGATTCTTCAATTTGTCTAACATGCCTCTTTCAATCCAATGGTACGTTCTTTCTAAAACTCTGACAGTTACACATTATGAGCTTGAATACTGAGGCGAGGTATTTTTTCAGCCGTTAAAAAGAATCGTAAATAGCATTGTAACATAAATTTTAATAACAGTTCAAGAAAAGCTATTTAGATATAATTTTCTGGATCCCCTGTTTTGATGCTGTAGAGTACAATACATTCAATGACAACCAATTTTAATAATTTGTATATTTTGTTAAAACTTATATGCATACGAAATTTCAGAGCAACCGGATGAAACTTCTTTGGTCAGTCGATTTGTTTTAGTTATACAGTGCAGTATTTATTCATTGGATTATCATATGCACCAATGTCTTGAGCTTTTAAATGCTCATTATTTTAATATTTTTTCAGTATGAAGGTTAATGCTGCACTTATCATATGATTCTTATACGATAAATGTAAACACTACAAAATACTGTGTCTATTAGAATTTTACAGTATTCCTTATATTGTTAAGTGTGGTTAATATTATTAATTTCAAAATATGATTAAGGCTCTAGAGTACAAAAATTTTCTTTCTGGGAAATTAAATATGAAATGGGCAGTTTATTTTCTAAAAAGAGTAACTATAGATTTTTTTAAAAAAGAATTTTAAAGCATTCCTAAATATAAGCTTAAAATATTTAGAACAATATAGTGAAATTTGAGAATTCAAATTATCAGGATCAAGGAAATTAGGAGAGAAATATTTTTAAAATTACAAAAATGACTGAAATGCATTTCCTCTTTTATGTAACACGGAGTATCATTTGATATCTCATATACTTTTTTATATCTGAAGAATTAATTTAAAACTTTTTCAAGAAATGTACTTTTTCGACTCCTTAAATAAGAGTCTTTTTATGTGCTTTCTCTGAGTAGTTGAAGATGTTGCACCAGCATGCCCCCCTGTATGTCGCCCACCAATCAGAGTAAGGACATGGTCAAAGAAACATAACAATCATAAAATTTTAACAGAATTTGAGTTTTATAAAGACAATAATAAAACTCAATGATTCTATTGAATTCATTGTATTACACTATTACTTTGTTTTTCTAAAATTTTAAAAAAAAGGATAACACAAGCACTTTTAATTAAAAAGCTTTTTGTTTTGTTTCTTATAGTGCGAGAAGACTAAAACTCTAGAACTTTATTAGCTTTTTTTTAAGAGAAATTTCATGAGTTTGACAGTTTGTAGAAGCCTATTAAGTTCCATTTAAATGTTACGTAACAAATATATATAATCACAATTTTTTTAAAGATTATACAGGGCAGGATTTGTAATATAATTTTTTGTCTCACATTCCATGCAATAATTTATAAATTAGAAATTTGCAGTATTTTAATTAACCTTCGAAATACTTCATTATCAATTATTTTCTAAAATATGAAATAACTTAAAATTTAAGGAAAGAATTAAAAATCAATAAATAAAAAATAATTTTTAATAATAAAAATACTGTATTCAGCATAATATCGTTAAAACAAGTCTCTAATTGAAATTATTTAGTAGTTATATTTACTAATGAAAAAAATGACTGAAGATAAATATGTAGACTGCAATTAAGTTTTTTGGAAATATTTGTTGAAATTTTATTACATAAGCAATCAGAATATAATTTGAAAATTAGTTTCCTAACTATCCTGGGATTTATGTTTTAATTGAAATTTTGGATAAAAATAAATATATATTGTAAATATAAAATGCTTGAAAGAAAAATATTATTTTATTTTATTGCGGAAACTAAGCTTCAAGTGTTAGTCATTATATTTCTGTGATACATTTTTATCAGATATATAAAGGTTAATTATAAAAATTGGGCAATATGTTTACAATAGCTTTATGAAGTTTCTACTCACTATATATTTCTTGCACTAAAACGGATTTAAAAATAATTTCCAATTTCAATTTTATTTCACGTAATTTTTTTTTTCTGAATCCCAATCACGCATTAATATTTCAATTCAGAGTGATATAAATTGATCTCTATCTCTGATTATATATATATATATATATATATATATATATATATATATATATATATATATATATATATATATATATATATATATATATATATATTCACACTTACAAAACAATAATAAGAAATAGAAGTAAAATTGAATTTGCTACATTAACCTCACTCACTACCTTAAGGCTGTATAACAACAGAAGTACGGAAGCAGTGTTACGTGTGAGTATTTACAATTTTTAATTAACTAAAGATTAAAAATATCCATATGAATTATTTTGCTTTAACTTCATTAATTTTAATAAATGCGTATTATTTAGTTACTTTTAAATTTTTCCACCTTAAATGAACAAATGCAAAAAGAAATTTATATTTTTATCTCTTAATCACCCTAGAATTATATAATCATTAATATTGAATTTTCCTTTATATATATATATATATATATCTTATATATATATATATATATATATATATATATATATATATATATATATATATATATATATATATATATATATATAAGTGCATTTTCACTTTTATTCTTTTTTATCCATGTAATAAATCACTCTTTACGTCTGGTTAATTATGAGTACAATAAAGATTTCTGATTATTTGTCATTTTCCCAAAAGTACTTTATAGGGATTGTTTTTATTTTCAAGTTAAATGAATGCTAGTACGAAATAGAGAGTTACATGAAATGTAAGAGTAATATACAGCTCTAATTCTAATAACTTGTTCTATCGTAAGCACATCTCATTAACCAATGTTACCCTAAGTTGAATCGCTTTGTAGAATTAGAAATATGTCATAAATCTAATATTGAAAATTATGCAGTTTTTTAAACTAGCGATTATGAAGTATTATTTTTTAATATTTTATTTTGACTTCTTCCTATTAATCTCTAATAACATTTTAGTTAGTACAATATTAAATATAACAATTGTCTTCATTAAATATCTTCATTGTATAGGTTTTTGTTGGTTTTTAATTTTCGATTTCTTTTAATCTAACCCTGTTTATTTGATGCATAACTTAAAGCACATTTTTGGAAGTGCACAAATTTTAATGAAATAAAGCATGTGATTTTACAAATTCCACATTTATATGATAATATATCTTTTATTTCTCACTGATATTGTACAGTAAAAAATTATACAATTTTCGTAATGGAAATACATTTAACATTGGGATATGAGTAATGTACAAAATAGTAATATCTTGATACAATTTTTCACTTCATATAAGATGAAAATCCTATTATACAAATTTGCCAAATACATATATGCGATTGTAAAAATGAATAAATTTGACATATAATTACATTGAGTCATCGATTATGATGAAGATATATTATAGATGATCTATATGGAGCCTCACATATGCTCTGTTAGCATCTTTACAATTATACCTGCTGCTAAAATGTTCGCAATGTCACTGGATCCTCCTTCCTGGTGCCCAAAGGGCATTGCTGTAGTGCTTTTGAGCTCTGTCGTCATCAGCATGAAGACACAAACACAGAATAAGCTGAAAATGATTCTAACAGACAACATTTTCGAAAATTTCGAAACTCAATTTAGAAACGTTTTTTTTTAAATATTGATTAATAAATTGGTTAAAACAGTGAATTGTACTCTTCCCTGAAAATTTGCCACTTATATATGAAATTCAAGCAAACTAATTAAATGCAAATTCTGTAGAACTAGATCCAGATATTTGATAATCCATTGGTTTTTAGGAAATTGGAAAAAAGGGATTAACACTGCATTTCCAGCGGAAATAGATATTTCCTTATAATTTATCTGTGAAAAATCAGACTGCCTTGAAGACAGTACTTCCTCACGCTATTGATCTTGAACGTAAACGCGGAAGGTAAATCTTACCAAATTTCAAAATTATGTAATAGCAGTTAAAAAATCTTCAACAAAGAAAATATCATAATCGATTTAATAGCTTGTTATTTCTAGGAAGTTATTTGATATGCATTCAGTTAACAGGAAGTTTTATCAGCCATTTCTCGAGACGTATTCACTCCAATTAAAAAGATTACAGGAAAACCAAATTTAATTATTATTAAACGATCTTCAGGAACAATTATATTAGTAGAGATAACAATATTTCTGTAACGTTAAAATTACATTATATTATCTCTATCTCTGTTATTTGATAACTTTTCATCACTATATATATATATATTGTATATATATATATATATATATATATTATATATATATATATATATATATATTGTATATATATATATATAATTCAAGGTATAAATATTTATAATAATGCTTATTTCACCTATATTAAGCGCACCTGTTATGTGTAAGAAATATTGAAGGTATTTCTTCAACGTATGCTTTGAATCACCTCGAACATATGTTTATAGTTTCTATATAGTTTTAATAATAAGTAAGATATTGTAATGGATCTGATAACAAGGAGTCCTTCAGAAAAAATTATGTATATTGTTCCATTTATAATCAATACTTTTGCCCCTTTACCGTTTTGTGTGTTTGTGGGAAGCAGAAAACTTAAAGCATTTTATAAATAATGAATAAGGATCATTACACCCCTAAAATCTGATTTTAAAAATTAAGTTTTAATAAAGCTATTCAAAGCTAACAAATAATTATATGATTTAAAAATTCTGTAAGATGTCAAATCTTACAGAATTTTTACACTGACAAATAGTGATAAATAAACAAATTCCTCCTGTCACAGTTAAAAAGTATTTTGTTTAAGTGGTTTGAAACCAAATATCTTAGGACAACAATCTAATGGTAAATAGTTAAAGCTTAAATTACCTAAGAATAAACAATATTAAATTTGATGCCAAAAAGTATTCAGAAAGAAACTCGAAATTCTTCCAAAACATTTTTTTCAATGTAGTAAATGATATTTTTTCAATGTAGTAAATGATTTAAAAAATTATAAAAAGCAATTTCAAAATAAAAAATAAAAGCTAGAGCAAACTTCCAACTTCATTCGTGAATAAATTTCCCGTCTCTGCCAAATAAAGATAAAACTTGGTTTTTGACAAAATCTTATTCAAATATTCCCAATCAAATACAAATAACTGTCACAGGAGATCCTTATATTTTCCATACATGCACTTTAGAGCTACTGGAACTGGAGAACGGGAGAGACCACAACTGAGATAAGTTGAATTGGTGGAAGCAGATTTTCTCACAATTAATTAGAAGAATTGGAAGTCAAACACTTTTCAGAGGTTATCATGGAGAAAGTTGCAGTAGAAGGCATTAGACCACATTAGACTTTCAATTATGATAATTAATATTTCAATCAATTATGATAATTACTATTTCGTGTAAAATTATCATTTTCATGCAGAATTAATCTGCAGCAATCCTGTTGAGATACAAAAAAATGTGATATTAAATAAAATCTAAAATAAGCACTAAGAAGCCTTTCATATTTTTGACGCAGTTTTGATTTCGAGGCCTTGTATAAAAACCTTCAGTCCAAACCAACGAAAACAAAACTGTAAAATTTGTTTCAAAAGGTTTTCCTTTAATTAGCTGCCACAATTGTCACACAAAATTTGATTTAGACATTTCTATGATGGATTTAAGTAAACTTCGAAGTGCTACATTTTATTCAGTGAAAAAGTGAGGCACTAATTTTCAACGCTTCCATTCCTTGCACATAATAACTAAGATTCGTATATTAGTTGAACAAATAACGTAAGACTTATGGATTTACCTCACATCCAATTTTTGGAGAATTTATTTCAATTAAATCTTAATTTAATAGATTATCGCTTTGATTTTTCAATCCTCTTATTTCTACTGTTGTATGTAAAAGCACAATTGTAAATACTTTTTCATGTTTGAGGTTTTTCAGCTAAGGTTAATTTTTGAGAACGCTGAATATAAAGATTTTTTTTTTTAAAAAAAAAGCATAGTTTCAATATTTTTTGTACAAATTTGTGCATTTGATCTAAGTCGTATAAGTTAGAGCTCTATGTAAATATATTTCATTTAAGTAACACAATATAATTTTCTCCAAATCTCGAATTAATAAATAAGAATCAAAATCTATGGGGATCAAATTTTCATTGCAAAATTTATTCGATTTGAATTGTAGATTATTTTATATATACGGAGTTTTTTTTCCCCAATAACCACAAGATTTTTTTTTCATTTGGAGTTTTGATAAATTATTAAGTCATGTGTGTAAAGTAAAAGAGATATCATTGAAAACAGTCAATAATATATCAAACAACAAATGTACTTTTTGAAATCAGAGATTTGGAGTTCATTTTACATTACCCAACAGGTGTTCAGATTTTATTTTTGACCTTCAGGTCCATAAAGTGCCGGCCAATTTGTCTAGAAGTCAGCATGCATGACTACGGATAGGGCGGTCCTGGTTTCAAATCCCGGTTCAGGCATGGATGTACTTTCTCTATCTCTATCCTGTCTTTGTCCTTTCCTTGTGTGTGAATGGTAGCCTATCCTATAAACGGGTCCCTATGGCATGTGTGTGTACTGAAGAAGTCGGACTCCACATCAAATACTGTTCAGTTGGAAAAGTGGAGCAGCGCACCCCAATTTGCAAGCCTAGCTGGCACACGAGATCAACAACAACAGATCCATAAAGTGAATTTTTAATCTGGATCACCAAAAGCTCAAAGAAGCTGTGGAAAATAAGTATTTAAAAATTTAACTCAATAGAAAGAATAAGTGTTTTAATTAAAGTAAAAAATTGTTAATTTTTTTTTCTAGTTCAATAATTATTGCTCATAATAAAAATGTTTGTTGAAAGATAAAAAAAATTGAGTGAAATGTAAAGTATTATGAATTTTAATAAGAACAAATTTCAAGGTGCTGATGAAGAAAATATATACAAGATCTGCATGGAATTTCCAGTGCTGTAATATAAAATTTATAAAAATTTTTTAGGTAAGGAATCCTGAATCAGTCCTGTTTTTAAGGTTATAAAAATATCAATTCCTGCTCTGGATATGCACCATAGAATACATGCTAGAATATCACCATTTTTATGGTAAACTTATTAATTATTTAATAAAAATTTTTATCAGTAAGTAAACTATTTTGATTTTAAGTGAGTTTGTGTACTACACCTAGGAAGATAGACAAGTTCAAGGTTTGATCTTTGGTCAAGACACAAGTTCAAGGTTTGATCTTTGGTCTGAGCAATATCAACTCACCCTTAATTTCTGTCAGTAGGTCAATAGAATTGAGTACTAAGCATCCTTTGAAACTAAATATTGGAGATTTTGTGATAGGCTATATACCTAATTGGGACATATTGTTCTCACTTCAGGTCTTTTGCTTCAGTAAACAGATATAGGCACTATATTCTCGATGTAAACTGTGATATCATTAAGTTTCAATACACCTATTTTTAATTATCAGTGAGACATAATTTAATTTTTCCAGAATCAGAAATTTAGACACTCTTTAGAGTGAAAATCATTCTATATAAAATGATACTCTGAGATACATAATATAAATTAATTAAAATCAGTCTTTTTATAATTTTAAAGCTAAATTTAATCCTAAATGATCTGGAACTCTCTGCAGATTTCAAACCCACACTAATAGAGGTAAATTAGATTTTATGAGCTCAAGGAAAGTGTAATATATTTTCCCAGTAGTGTTCGGGTTAATGCAATGTTAAGTACGTCACAATTCTTTCAAGATAAATAGTATGATATTAATATATAGAGAGAATTTAATATTTATAAAGACTCTAATATTAACAGCTATTAGAGAAATCGGAATTTATATAAACTATGTTTATTACTTTATAATTATACTTATGTTTATTACTTTATAATTAAACTCATGACATTCAGAAAATATTTGCTTTCTTTGTCTTGAAATTTATTTAGAAAATGTTTGTTTTATTTGTCTTAAAATTTAAGATATAATCCTTCTAACAATTTAGAAAGCGTAAATTTTTGAAGAAATAAGAAAAATATACAGAATACAAAGATTATAACATAGTAAATTTATGAAATTTTTTTAAATTACC
Organism: Latrodectus elegans; assembly: GCA_030067965.1. NCBI lineage: Eukaryota > Metazoa > Arthropoda > Arachnida > Araneae > Theridiidae > Latrodectus > Latrodectus elegans. Next base: position 45,939,610 of record CM057821.1, read on the forward strand.
TTCACTTTATTTAAATTCAAAACATAATATGTTTATATGTTAAGATATAAATTATAGGATATACTTTTTATTTCAAAATCATGAAAATATTAAAATAATGTTAATAATTAAAATATTATTAAATAAATTATATTCAAAATATTACAAATTATCTCAAGTAAATGTTTCTTTAATATTTTAAATCCCAAGTTACATTTTATAAATAATATATACACATGCATTGGTTCATGTGTATAATTTTAAAATTTTTTCATTGTCAGATAAATATCACCTTTAATAATCAAAGTCGTTTTACACGGTACTATTATTATGATTTTTCGAAGTATACAGTTTTTAAACTTCGACTTCTCACTTACTGGTATTTAATTTATGCATTTTTTTAAATTTTTATTTAATGTGTAAATGTTATAATTTTATTTAAGAAGCATTGGCAAATGAGATTTTTATTTAAGGGATAAAAATCAGACCAAATCTATGAATTATTCTTTGGAATGACTGGTGTTTTACCTCTTGTAACTCTTCATCTGTATACACCAGCCAACTCCCCTGTACCTAACAACTCATCATCTGTATACACCAGCCAACTCCCCTGTACCTAACAACTCTTCATCGGTATACACCAGCCAACTCCCCTGTACCTAACAACTCTTCATCTGTATACACCAGCCAACTCCCCTGTACCTAACAACTCTTCATCTGTATACACCAGCCAACTCCCCTGTACCTAACAACTCTTCATCTGTATACACCAGCCAACTCCCCTGTACCTAACAACTCTTCATCTGTATACACCAGCCAACTCCCCTGTACCTAACAACTCTTCATCTGCATACACCAGCCAACTCCCCTGTACCTAACAACTCTACATCTGTATACACCAGCCAACTCCCCTGTACCTAACAACTCTTCATCGGTTTCAGACAATGTTAAAATCGAAATTTTTATCCATACTTATTTATTTTGAACAAATCACAACGACACTGATAATGCTCAAGACGTGTATAAAAACGTTTTGGGGTAAAAAATAATTTATATTGACTTTGATCATAATAATATGTTCAGCATAGTTTGGAATATTTTATTTTTTTAGAAAAAATATTTAGTTTAAAATTTTAGAAATGTAAGGTAATTAGATATTTTATTAATTAAGTAAACAACAATACTCATTTGCATTTCTTAGAGCCTTTTAAACACAATTTTCAGAAAATTTGCTTAGTTAATGAATTAAAATTTCCTATTTCAAGCATTACTGTAGTAATATTTCTTAAACCAAAATTATCATAGTTTAATTATAGAAGACATATTGATGAAAAAGTATGTGTATTCTTCCTTTTTCCCAGTATTTAATTACAACAAATAATAACATTTTAAGGCAAATATATAGAAGAAAACAGAAATTTTGAACAATAAAATAATTGAGAAAATAACTATTTTAGTAAAAATATTTAATATTGACTTTGATTATGATAATAATATGCCCAGCAAATATCCATTTGGTAGATGTTAATTATTTAGAGAAAAATAATTAGCTTAAAATTTTAAAAATGTCTAAAATTTTAAATATTAATTTTATTTCCTTTTTCTCCATATCATAAACAGTTTGAAGTTTATGTGAAAAATTTTCTTCATATTTATGAGATTTTCCTTTGAGGCAATGAAGCAATTTTAATAAATTAAGTATTTAATAACTTTAGGAAAATGAATCCATTAAATTTTATCTTCATAGTTCGCGAGTTAATACTTTGTCAAAACATTTTTTTAAAAAATTTTAATACTATCATTTATAAATATGAAATTTAACAGTGTATAATTAAGTATGCGTTTTCCTGAATGATAAGTTTTGTAATAAAATTCAGTCTTATACTAATAATTTATATCGTGTTTCAATAAATTGTAATAATTATTATTACGAAGAATTTGGTTGTATTTTGATTCGAACAATCATTATTTTCTATTTGCTCAAACTATTACAAACTATCTGCTTTTAAATAAGAAATGTTTTTATTTTTTTTCTTCAGAAACATTTAGAAAAATTCAAATGTCTGAAAATAATAAGTGTGTATTATTTATATATATTTCAAATATAGTTAAGAGATAATTTTTTCTTAAAAAATATGACTCTTATGATATTTAAAGCATGTTAAAAAAGAACTTAGCGCTTGTGCTAAAATTATTCATGAAATAATTTAATTAATAATCATATACTAGTTTAAGATACATGTAAAGACATTTTCTGGAATAACATGGATACATTTATCATAAAAGCAAATTATTTTTCCAATGAATATTCCAAGAAAATTATTAAAATTAATTTGTTTTGCAATTAACAGTAAAAAATTAATTTATATTAAATGAAATTACCAGGTAATTATAAAAACCTAAAAATAATAATTTAGTATAAAATGCTAAATTATATGCATATAGAAATTTTAATAAATTATAGACATACACATATATTCAAACATAAAATTAATTTATTTACATGATTATACATATTTACATTAAATTGATTTCAATATTTATACAGAATAACATTTAATATGTCCATTTAACAAAATATTCAAAAATCGTAACACAGTATAAAAAGAACATTGCAGAAAAAATTAGGCACTCATTTACACTTTTGATACACTTGCCTTAGCGCAATTGCAAACGATTTAAGTAATTAGATTTTTTATAAAATAATCTGGCTGAAGAGAAATTGGCATTGAAAATGATATATTAATAATAAATGAATTGAAATTCAGCTGTTTTGACACACATTTTTCTGAATGACATTGGGAAAAAATTTGAAATTGTTCACATCGTGCTTTTCACATATGCTCTGACAACATTTTAACAATCAACCCAGCTGCTAACATGGATACAACATCTCCTGACCCCTGATCATGGTGACCGAATGGCATGGCCATGGCACTTTTTGCATCCATCGTCATGAACATAACAGCACAAACGCACAGAAGATTGATGAGGATTCTGATGGACAGCATATTGGAAAGATTCAAGTATTAGTGGAACGAAGTTCTAAGAAGTATATTTACTAAATAGTAATTTCCAAAGCAATGAATGATTTGGACTTAATCAATCTTGCTTTTATATGTGAATTGGAATACAGGAATTAATCACAATTGCAAGAAAATGTTGTTCCGGAAATATTATTTTTCAGTAAATCTTATAAAGATTAGTTACAGTTTTAGAGGAAATGGACACTTCCTTATGAAGCATATAAATGTAAAACGGGTTAAGAGATAATGAGCATTATTTTATGAGGAAAAAAATACTTACGCAATCGATCTTGAAATAAAATCAGGAAATACTGTTTAAAATGTTGAGAAAATTGCATAACAAATATCTTTATAAAATTTCAGTGAGTTGAATGTAGACTATTTTTTTTTATTCTAGAAATTTGATAAAACTAATATTAATGCAATTTAGCTCTTGTATTTAAGCAATTTAGCTTGTTCATTTTTGGTATAAATTAACCTGTTAATTTGTTAATTTTCTTTTTAACAACTGAACTAGAAAAATATAGCAAAGGATAATCCGCACCATATCCACGGCATACTGAAATTTAAAAATTAATTTGCAAAATATTATCTTCTTATACATGGTACAAAAAAATAGCTTATGGATTTTCAACTAATTATAGATCTTTTTTGTTTAAAAACAGAAAATAAAATTCATCAAACGATTTTCTCTGCTACAATTTTTTTTTCTAGTTTCCCGGATTTAGTTTTCAAAAATTAGATTTCTATAATATTGTTAGATTCATTTGTAATATTTAGCAAGAACGAGTTATTTAATAATTGTTACTCTCTGAACAAAAACAAGAACACTCTCATTTTATGTCATGGAAATCATTTAAAATGCTTCATTTTCCCTTGGAATTTTCACAGTACAAAGTAAATTTTGCGTAAATATTTAAATATTCGAAATATTTCAAATAATAGCATCGATAACAGATACAGCATTAACAATTTCGGTTGTAAAAAGATTTTATTTTTTATTAATGTAAGACGTACAAGTATAATATTTATGGTATTTAAAAAGGTATGTTGAATTTCTGCTGCTTACATTCACTTCAATTGGCTTGTGATTGGAAAATTTCTTTCAAATATCTCAACATTGAAGAAAATTTTTGTAAACTGAATACATTATGCGTAATGTTACATCTGGATTGCCCCAAAAAAGCCATAAATCAAAATATTGTCCAATTTTTGATGTACAGATCTAATTTTTTGGTAGTAAATTTTTAAAATATACTGAATCAAATCTACTAATTCTTCTTAAAAATATTCTTAAATTAATGTCTTTACTTAATTTCACATTTCCAATCAAAAGTTATAAATTAGGTATTCAGAACAACAAATTTAAAATAAAAAATATATGGAAAATACTCCTTCAGGCATTAAATGATTTAAATTATATTTTCTTAAATTTTCAATATGTGTTATTTTTTTTCTATCTACAAAATTCCCAAATTTCTTACGTTAGATACATTATAATAAAATTCGAGTTTATACTCAGATGAAAACAAATAACAATTATAGCACATTTCTTTATATAAAAAAACACAAATTCTACGTTACATAATACTGAAAATAAATTTTATTCAGAACAAAGGAAATATTAGGTGCAATTCTCGTTTCATTCATTTCGAAAAATATTCTTGAAATCAAAAAATTAATTATGAAACACAATATTATCTATTGAAATATAAATTCGCCTGCAATATTGCGTAAATAATCATTTTACAGGATAATTATTTGCATTTCTCTTCTTCTAGAAAAATTTTTTCCTTGAAATCCAATCGGAGAAAATTCAATTTTACCTACTCTGCTGACTGTTTTCAGATTTTTTTTTCATTTTTGGTTGGCATTTCTTATCTCATTGTGATACTTGAAATGTAATATTTTGTGAAGCATCATCATCAAGCGACATAACTAAAAAGCTATTTATTTCAGACGTGTGGTAAGTAATATTTACATTTTTGGATTTTTAATAGAGAATACGAAGTCATTGTTTATAAATATATGAATATCTCTGGATATTATTAAGTAGAAAATTATTTACAACTCAATATTAAATATGGTAAATAAATTCTTCAGTTCTGGTCGAATTATATTCCCTTGATTATGAATAATTTATCAACAACTAGGCTTAAATATTAAATATAGAGGATATTCGATTATTTTAAAATCGATTCAAGATTTATTCATGATTGTATGAGTAAAATATGAATTAAATTTACAATCTTTAAATACACCCGCTTATGCTTGCGATTGCTTTTATTTATAGATATTGATTTTTTTTATGATTTTATTTTAATTTATTGTAGTTTTTACAATTTCAGATGCACTTAAAAAAATTTTAATGTGAATCCAAAATAGATACTTATTAAAATATTTTTTTAAATTCTCCTTTCAAAAATAAATAAAAGAAAATGCTGTATGAAAAATGCTTAAGTCAAATTTAAAATATTTTACATAATATGAATAATATTGTTTATTATTAAAATAATAACATTTTTCTGGGCTTGTGAATATTTGCTTTTTTATTGTAAATATTAATTAAAGTTTTCTGATTATAAATTTTAATATTTTTATATTACTTAAACCTTAATAAGTTTTAAAGAATAATTAACAGCTTAACACATTTTTATAATATTTCATTTTTAACAGAATATTAAAAATAATAATGCAAATAAATATAAAAATAATGAATTTAGTCATTACTAAATACTGAAAGTGATTGTTTTATTTTAAATTTCATTTAGCTATTTTATAAAAAAAATATATAATTTTTGAATTGTATTTTGTAAAAATCAAACTAATGAAAAAAAATGTAAACATACATTTTCAAAATGATTAACATAAAACTAATTTAATTAATAAAGTAACTAATTAAAAAAAGGTTTGAAGGGGTTTGTTTATGCAAAAAATTTAATTATAAAAGAAAACAACTGTTTCACATTTTGCGATTTTTACATTTAAAATAGAGTAAATAAATTTTGCATTTCTGATTTCTTCTTTGAGAAAAAATATAAATAAAAAATCCTGATGAAAAAAAGTTTGTTATATTTAATAAGTAAAAGTGAAATTTTATTGAACATAATTTATTAAAATCTATATTAATGAAGATAGTTTTTATCAAGATTTTGCTATACAACTTTCATAATATTACAAAATTTCAGATTTGTAATTATAAGAACTTAGTTTTTTTTTATGTAAATCCTCTAACTCTTTTCTTTACTTACATTTAAAATAAAAATATACGTTAGTTATTCACCAAGATTACCAATGTATAAATTGAATATGACGGATTTATTTTTTTACCAATATACCACATATTGAATTTTGAACTATCAGCATTTAAATCATAATTTCAGAATCAAAACTGACTTTTAAAACGAAAAAAAAAATAAATTATTTATCGAGAACTTTGTATGAATGCATGTAATCTTTTTAAATTATGATATCATGGCATAGATCACAATACAGTATTTTTACATTAATATATTGTTGCATATAATCTCAAATATGAAGACAATTTTATGGCAGCTAAAAATGTTTTCACGGTTTAAATTAAACTCTGATTTCCATAGATATATACTTTTATATATCACATATATTTATGAACAGTGTTTCTAAACTAATTACTTATCATTTATTATTAAATGCGTTTCATACAACAGTATTTAAATATTGTTAATAACCATAATTTTAGCTACTTACTCAGAATGATATAACATATTTATGTTTTAGTCTCTCCCTTTCCCTACATTGTTTTCTTTTGAGGTATAAAGTATATTTTTATTTATAGCTTAAATTACTCCAACCGATGGTGAAGTGGTACATATCTTTAATTTCAAACCAGAAGGTCTCGTGTTCGAATCCTAGTCTGGAATTTATGTTCCTTTCTATCACTGTGTTTCTACATTCCTTCTCTTTCAGGGCAAAGATGGCCCACAAATTGGGTCTTAAACTGTATAAGATGCCATCAACTTCGCCTTTTGTAGTGCTGAATTGGAATATTCAAAGGGTTGTCGGACATTAGAAAAATAATCTTTTAAAATCAGTAATACATTTATGTTTAACGATTAAAATTCTCCAGATAATAATTATATACAATGTATGTTAAGCTTTGTTTTGTTCATGGCATCATACAATAAATGTTACTAAGATTGCTATAATAAAAATGGGTTTTTATTAAAAATTAAAATAATTATTTCTTATTTATATGTAAAAAATGAGAAGCACATGATGTTAAGAATAAATAAAATAACCATCATAAATTTTCAATACTTTAATATATATATACAATTCATTCAAATATTTACATGACTGTGTTTATTTCAGTTCATTAATTCGTTTACATGGTGAAAAAGTTAGATTGTAGTTAAATAAGTGCAGTATAAACAAACAAAATTTGTATTTTCTTAAGTAAATAATTAACTGTAACAATATTATAACGAAGATGATATGAATAATTGCAATAAAAAAATCGCGACTAGAGAAAGCGATGTTCAAAAATTCAAATTTCGATCTTTTCATGCATAGTTAATATCTTTCTTGATAAAGAGGGAAAATTTTAACTCCACGAGCCTCAAATGTGTTCAGATAGCATTTTGACGATCAATCCTGCTGCTAACAATGATGCCACATCTCCCGATCCATGATTGTGGTTTCCATAGGGCATAGCCATGGTACTTTTTATATCCATCGTCATGAGCAAGAAGACGCACACACAAAGAAAACTGATGATAATTCTGATGGACAACATATTAGAATGTTCAGAAATTCAATGAAATATACTTAATTCACTTCTTGGATTCGTTGAAATATCGATATGATATCTGTTGAGGAGAACAATTCTCTTATATAAGAATTAAATGCAAATTCTTATAAATTAAATATAAATTAAATGCAAATTCTATAGAATTTGCCACACAGAATTTTCAATTAGTCCATGCAAAGCTTTAGTGTAAATATTTCCTATTAATAAATAGGATAAGGATTAAGCAGTGGAAGTGAATATTTCCTCAAACGGAAATGATTATTTTAACATTATGAGCTGATTCACTTTGAAAAATCCATTGTCAATCATTAAGAAAGAAGTTACCTGCATTTCTGATCTTGAAACAAAGTGAGGAAGTAGAATCAACAAGTCAATAGTTGACGTAATATCAATTAGGGAAACATTTATCTTGTCGAACTTTTGTAAAGAAGGAATGGCTTCCGTTTTCCGGAAGATTAATTGATGCGTGCTTCTTCCAGGGAAAAGTTGTATCATTCAGTTATTGGAGCTAATGTTTCGTTTCATTTAATTGATGACGTACAGCGTTATTTCATTGACTACAATAAAGCAAACATTTAATTCCAACTTAAAAACTTCCTTATTTCATGCGTTTTATAAGAATTGGAAATATAATTACAATTAGTGACATTTTACTAACAACTTTTATAATAAATATCCACAAGAACTGTTATGACCATTCTTGATTCAAAAATGCCTAAAAACAATGTTTTAAAAATATTTTTCATTTTCAATTTTTTTTTTCAATTTTACAATAAATCGAAAAATTCAACTTTAAACAGTAATGAACGTCAAGGACTCAGTAACATAGTTTATTTTATGATTTCATAATAGACTGGATGATAAATTACACAAAATGTCTTAAAAATATTAAAAATTTCTAGATTCTACTTTGTATGCATCATACATGTTTTATCTTTGTTAATACTTTGAAAAACTTTCGTGTAATTTGTCTTTTCCAGAAAATAATATTTCTAGTAATTTCATCAATTTTAATAATTAGTTTTTTATAGCTATCAATTAGATTCATTTACTGCGATAAAAACATATTACTTTCAAAAACATTAATGCATGAGCAAATTACTTCAAACACAATCCTTATATCCAAATAGCTTCAATACTAAAGCTTCAATTCAAACCTCAGAGCTTATAGCTTCAATATTAAAGCTTCAATTCAAAACTCAGAGCTTATAACTTCAATATTAAAGATATAATTTATGCATAAAATATGTGAGAGAGAAAGCATTCATCCAAGTATTAATTTTATCTTTCTTTTATTTTTCAAAATATGCATATAATTTAATAGTATACCAAGGACTAATATCGAGATGAGATTTCAAGTTTATATGGCAATATTAGAATTTGACCGTGGTTCACTATGTGATCATCTTCTTGTTGGAGTTGTTGAAGTGATCCAATAAAGTAAATATTATTTGGGAATGATTGATTCGTATGCTTTTACTTCATCTATACTGAAGATATTAAACCAAACCAAATTACTACTAGAATATAAGAAAGCGAAACGTAATTAAACCCACTCAATTGACCTAAAGAGTAGAACATATGTAGTTCAGCTTTCAGATAGGCTGTCTACAAATTAAATGTTATTTTATCTTTAGAGTTATTGTATCTTAATGTATCTTATGAATGAATTTTTAGTACATTATATACTTTGAAAGTTATTGAAATATTATTACATCGTTAGATATATTTGAAAAACTTCATAGATAATGAGTACCATATTTTTTAGTTTTATATTAACTCCTAAGTACAATGTATTCATAGGTATTTTCAACATTTACTTTCTTTTTGAAATCCTTAAATACAGATTGCTGGACAGATAAATACCCTTTCTCTCTCCCAAACATTTTTAAATAAAAGATATTCAATTCTAGATATTTTAATTTTGTAATAGTTAACAAGTTTACTTTTGGAGACATTCTTCAATTAACAATCTATCAACGAATTGATCATTGTTATTATTTTCTTTAGAATAAATCCTTTTTGAGAATATTGACTTATGTAAAAATGCCTTACAGGTAGATTTTTTTAATAAAATAATCTTAAGTTTATATAAATCTTTAGAGACATTTATTTTTATTTACATAGACTTATATGTATTCATATTTTAATAAAGTTTCTTAAAAATTAAAATATTTCTTAATATTCTTAATTAATAATTATGTTATGCCTCTAATAAAGAAACAAATAATAGTAGTTTATTCTTTAGTTGAAATTGCAAGTGCTCCTCATTCTTAACTTTATCTGTAAGTTTTACTATTAAGCATTTAAAGTAACGAAATACAATTGAAATATTTGTATTAGTTTTGTAATAACATTGAAATTGTTAGGTCTTCTGTTTAATTTCATTAAAACATGGAAGCAAGTGTCTTAAAATTTACATACTGATATCATCAAGTAACTGAGGTACATACTAATTATGTGACAAAATTAGGTACAAAGAAATAAAAGTTTGCTAAGACTGAAAATCTACTCTCGATTTATTTAACATGTTCTTCAATTACTCCAATTATTGCTTATGTGTTTCTCCAATTAAAATTATAGAAACTTCTCCAATTACTATAAAAATAAAATTTCCCTACGCAGTTTTAATTTTGGATCAATAAAACCACATTGGATATCATCCCGAATGAAAAATTTAAAATATTCTTTCGAAACACTTGAAATAATAAATATTCTTTATTCAAGAATTATACTGTAGATAAAATCAATTGCAGTTGTAACGAGTTAAAATATACATGTTCTTTAATTAAAATATCTCTTGCGTCACATCTCATAAAACTGGAGCTTAATAAGATAATTTCCCGACGAAAGTATCGTCGAAGTTTCCACGAATTTAATTTGAAGCAGCCAATGGGGACTCTTGTCTCCTGAAACTATATCTAGGTTCTCTGCGTACTGCTTTGTTCTTAACGTAATCCGGAGACATGATTTTACCTAGAAGAATTAGTGGCTGAGACAAAGCGAAAGAGTACTTTAATGCACTAAGATTAAGGGCTAAAATTTTCTGAGACGGAATAAGGCTTTTGTCCAGTTGTTTGATGCAAAAGTAGTTTTCCACGATATAAACAGGAAGGTGTCTCAGAAAAAGAACAATTTGTAAATTTCTATTTTGTGAGGAATTGATGATCTTAAATAATATTATACACTAAAAAAAAAAATTTATTAACAACTTTTCAACCAAGTGATTTTTCTTTTAATATTTTTCGGTGTTAGCGATAAATGTGTTTGATAAGCATTGATTTCACATAACAAACTGATTTTTTTTACAAAGAATGTAATGCATTTAGATGAGAATTTCTGTTGTATTTCTTTCACAGTTATTAAACTATGTTATAACAAATTTTTCTAGTAAACGAAAAGTATAAATAGAAAGTTATTACTTTTGAATTATTACACAATCAAAATAAAAATGTCAAAAAATTGTTATTTGTACGAAATGTAAAGTATATTTTCTTAACTTTAAAACTCTTTTTTATATAATTTTTATGTACTATTTTTTATATTCATAGTTTATGTTGCATAAATAAAAAAATGAAAATATATTTATAAATACCTTGTTAGATTTTTTGAGACTCTTCAAATAAAATAACTTTAATTTAAAATACCTAAATCACACTGGAATTTTTAAAAATGATTTCTAAAACTATTCTAAATGTCAATTTCGCTGACATACTTTAAGCTCAAATACGATTGTAAAACAGTATGTTACTTTTTCTATAAGGTCATATTAAATCAGCTGTAAATTTCTCAAAGACCATTGTACAAAAAAATCAATTAAATTTCTTCAAACTCATTGAGAGACCGTGTTATACTGAAAAACCATCGTGAATAATACGTTCTACATTTCATGACTCTAATAACTTGTAAATGTAGGTTCAAAATGTTTTTGCATCTTTTTAAATTATTAATTCTGATACCAAGCAATCCAATCATTTTATTGTATTAATGATAAGGTAACTGTAATAATAGTCCTCAATTATATTCAAGTAATAATGCCTAAACCTGAATTTCCATCCTTAATTTCCGTCCTTTTCGTCACAGCACTCCAGTGGAGGAATATTTGAACCCAAAGAAACTTATAACTTAGTAAGGATTCTTTTTCATGAGCGTTTTTGACGGGATCAAGCACACAACCACTTACATCCAGATTGCAATAATGATATTTTTCTTCAATTGGAAAAATACCTTTGATGAGAAAACTCAGATTAAAGTGATAGAGATCTTTACTGCTTCACTAATTTAAATCATAGCTTAAAATTTAATTTTAAATACTTTGAGATTAGAATAAGATACATTAATAAACTGTAGAAATAATTTCCACTTGGATGTTTTTTACTGTCCAGAATCCATTAAACTTATAAGTCTGATGTAATTATCAATTCTAGGCAAGAAATGATCGTTGGGTAACAAACAAACTAAATCAAGATAATTGATCTCCACAAAAATTAAAGGTATAATTAATTACTGTGTAATTTTGGCTGTTATCAAGTCTGAAATAACGCAAATGAATTATAATCGTCCTATTTCACTTTTTTTTTTTAAATTTCAATACATTTAGATTTACACGATATTTCTTTTATATTAACGTAAACTAAACTTATGCTTACAGAGGATATTCTGAGCTCCTCAGAGCATATCATTGGTTCGACTTGTCTCAAAAGTAGGAGTTGTTCAAAACAATCGCAATCGTCTGACTTAATATTTGTTTTTCAATCTTGTGGCGAATAAATGCATTGCATTATCGATGAAAAGGCTTTAAAAGGCAATACGTGATAATTCAACTAACATGAGGGCAAATTTGCGCTGCTTCATTATCTTCTTGTTGAATTATGTAACTTGATAAGCCTTTAAATATTCTGTTGCTATTTTTTGGTAGTGCTGGTTTATATTGTAAACAATGTTAGTAAGTAGAATAATGAGTTATCAAACTCTCTCACTCAATGAATACAATAAGCTCTATTTTGGAATCTTGAAAGTTTACTTTACTGAAATATCTTATTATATAAATGTGACCCATGACAGATCATTATTAAGAAATGCAATACAATTGATTATCAGAATATCAAAAATATGCAGAAGCATAAATCACAGAGTTTTTAAGTCTCCAAGTCTTGAAAACTCAAAATGGATAAGTTAACCATTACATATTTTCAACAATTTATTTTTAAGAACAGTTTTTAAAGAAAGTTGGTTGCATACTATACCGTACGTATAAAAATAAAAATATTTGTATAATAAACGTACCATCATATTCTGAACCACCTTTAAAAACATTCTCTTTCATATATTAAACTGCACATTTAAGCCATGGATATGGACATCATTTTTACAAATAAATAAGATGTGCATCAATAATGAGTTTTTCTTATCAAGTTTAAAATTTTTCTTACGGTATTCTTAGTGTCATGGGTAAATTGTTGGTAAACATTTTTTTTCAAAATTCTAAAATAGTTAGCTTGATCCAATCTAATAAAGAAAGTTTAGTCAAAAAATCTATCTACTTTTTATTTGTATTGAAAAATATTATTTTCAATAATGAAAAATATTGTTCGGATGGATATATCCAACTCAGGTCTCTCTTTTTTTCTACTTGACGATAGTTAAAATATTTTAAAAACTTTACTTTAAAACGTTTTTAACTTTATTATAATTTGACACCAATGTACAATGTTGTTCAAGAATTCAATTAAATGTATTAATAAAAATTGCACACTTTATTTATGAGTAATTTATTTAAATAAATATATTTAATTACTGTGCAGGGTTTAATTAAAATATTTGAAATATGTACATGTTAAGAACACATAAACACTCCAATATTTTATTTATTGGTTTATAAGTTATGAAAGTATTCATAACAGTACTTGATGATAGCTTCATAATGTCTAATTGATAAAAAAAATGCAATGGTGAAATATTTATCCTTCTGATGCAGTATGCAAAACGTTATTAAAGCACCTTTAATTAAAATTTGGTATTTGTATTACTTTATCAATTCTATGTATAAAGAATAAAATCTCTGTACATTTTAAAACGCAAACTTGTTTCAAATTCACGATCCTTATTATTTTTAATTTGTTTTTGTTACTAATCCCATCTGATATAGCTCCGCTATATCAGATCCATGAGGCCGTAAACCTTCAAAAAATCGAGGAAAAGGAGAGGTCTTTCAAAAAACTCTCCCAAAGTGAAATCCAGGCAATCAAGTAGATGCTGAGGACTAGACTCTCTGGAATTGCACTTCTTACATGTTGGAAAGAGCTTAATTCCCCCCTGGAAGTGAGACTCCTAGTATGACCACTGGCAAATCTACAGGTAGCGGTCTGTTCCTCACGAGACACTTCCATGCCAAGGGCTCCACCAGAACGCTTGTGGCAATGCCAGTTGTGATTTGGAGGTACAATCCAAACTTTGTTGACATTAGCTTTGTGGAGAAAAAACAATTCTGAAAAAGTGAGGGTCAAATCTGGAGAGGCTGGAAGGGAAGTACCGTCCTTAACCAACTGGTCAGGACGTTAATTGGCAAATAGGCCCACGTGAGAAGGTATCCACTGAATATGCATGCCGTGGGCAATTAACATACGAAAGATAGAAACACCAGATTGGTCCGTTACTCTATCCCAATTGCTCCGCCCCCCAAATTCTTCTATGCTGCCTCATCGTGGCGGGGTGGCACTGGACGGGATGGGTGAAGTGCGTCGGTATTTTATCTCCTGGTAGGGTCACCCTAGGAATGACGGCCATTGCACTATGTCCAGTTAAGGCTAGTAGGTGAATGTAGCCAAGTCCGACTTCTACCACTGGTGCTCCTGATCTTTTATCAACAAAAGCTGTATTTTAACACACTTAAAAAAACATAAAGAGTTTTAAAAAATTTTAAAATTTTTAAAATTATCTATATACCACAAGAAATATATGTTCATGAAAGCATATATCAATCATTCCTATTCAAAACTAACTTTTTATGAAACGATGATATGTACTTTCCATACTTTGATTCACTTTTCAAAACAACTCAGCTTTCTCAGTGTTTTCACGTTTTGGAGAAAGTATTCGGTTAATTCAAAAATTCTTCAACTATCAAAACGTATTTTTGTAATAAAATATAAATTTCCTGTAAATATATTTATACGATGTATTTTCAAAAACTTGAAATCATTTTTTATGAAAAATATATATAAATCATTTAATGATATATCTTTGGATTGCTTTTATTTAGTCTAATATTGATAAAATAATTTATCTTATAGCATTAACTTAAATATCACATTTGAAAAAGAGTGAATATTAATAATTTTAGATTGTAAACTACAGGATATTTAAATTTTCATTTTCAAGCTGTCCGAATGCATTTTATAAATACATTTTTGATATATAAATCATTCCATAATAATTTAAAAAGCAAAACTTTTAAGTGGCATATTTGTTTACAAAATGTTGAAGGAAAATGATGCAAAATGAAGGAAAATTATCTTTTAAAAAATATATATTGACAAATACACTTAGTATCTTATATCTAAATAAACAGTCACTTAAAATAATTAAAGATATATTATTTATAAGTTTTAAATTAAAATTTGCATTTAGAGAGAATCTTTATTCCCTTATAAGACATGTTTTAGAAAACAATTTTACTGTACCGATTTATTATATTTATATTTAAGTAGATATAATCAAAAAGCTATTAAACATTTTTTTTGACATTTAGCTTATTACTTTCGATTTTCTAAATAAACGAAATGGATCAAATTTATTTGTGAATAAATGTTACATTGAAATGGTGTTATTGAAGCTCCAATAATTTACGACTGGAACAAGCATTTTAGAAAAACATGACAATAGAAATTGATAAAATCTGTCAGACTTTATATACACGATATGTAAACATGTAACAGTAGATAACAGTTAAAGTCCATAAATCCCCGCCCAACATTTCCCCAACAAACCGAAAGAAGCAATATTTGTTACATTTCCTCAAAGAAACTAACGATTTGAGAGAACTTATGCAATTCAGAGAGAATAAAAAGTTTCACTTCCGTTCGGAAGTTCGTAAATTTCACATGGGAAGTGCTAACTGCGTGACATACATGCTGATGTTCGTTCCGGTTTCTCGACTTTTTTTTTTTTCTCAAGAAACCTTTTCTCTGTGATCTCGACTCTGTGGCGGTGTTTTTACATTTCCTTATTTTTTCACCTAATGGAAAAAGAAGCAATTTATTTCTAGTAAAGGGAAATAAAAAACGCAGATATAGTGTTTATGGGTAAGGTAAAAAATTAATACTTTACGTCAGTTCGCAGTAAAAAAAAAAGTTGTATTGTCATTCACAAGTCTCATTGTACTCTGTTTAATTAAGTACCTATTTTTAGCTCAAAAGTAATTATGTCTCTTGAGTTAATTGAAGTTTCGCTTAGAAATGAGGAAGTAAAAAATTAATTTGATACGTAATTAAAAGATTGATAAGGTTAAATATAACATTTTTCAATGTAAAATTTTTTAAACTTTATATTTAAATAGAGACTTGTAAATCATCTAATTTAGTTAAATCTTATTGAATATGATGATTTTTGTGGATTCAATCATTTTTATTTAGATTCAAATAAAATGAAACGCAATTATGAATAATAAAGACACATTTTATCAGCTCCAGAAACTTACAGAAATTAACAAAAAATGATAAAATAGTAAAATATGTAACTGAGACATATATGTGTATATAATTATTACATTACACTTGTTTACTGTTTTTTTTGTCAGAAATTTATTCAAATTGTACAAAAACTTCAAAAATAATTTAATTTAATTTTATGTAGGCTTACATATTTTCTTCTATCATACATATGTTTAAATGTTTGCAAGTTATTTAGTATAAAAAACGAAAAAAAAATCCATCATATATTTGTAAGTTAAAAAATAGCTCTACATTAAATTATTAAGGCATTCCTGTTTTGCAAAATAATTTAGGGAGATTTTAGTAATACTGACTTATATTCAGACTCAAGAAAATTTTCAAATTTATTCAGTTATTTATAAATGTTTAAAATTTTGTGTTTAATATACTTTTCTAGTTAAAAAATTCAGATATCAAGCTTTAATTTTTTATAAATTAAGTTAATTTAGAATCATAGAATTTGAATTTTCATTGAAATTTTTCAGATAAAATTATTTCAAATTTAAAAAAAAAACTGCTACTTTATTAATCTATGCTTGTAAATAAACTAATTTTCTTATAGGATATCTTTACGCTAACAAGACATAAAGGCATTTTTCTTAATAAATAATTATTGTAAATTACAATAAATGAACACAAATTAGTTAATAATGGATTATACGAAAAGTTAATAATAGAATTTTTTTTTAATGTTGAGTAAAAATATTTACTTTTTATAAATGTATAGGTAATATTTAAGAAATAAACTAAAATCTGGGAATCGTCAAATAATTATACTATGTGTGAGAGTCAGTGAACATCAAGCATATTGCATAATTATGAATTCTTTGTACTACATTTTTCGAAAAAAACATTACAAATTAATGTTTGCAATATAATAGATGATTATTTTAACATTGTATATCATTATTTTTACTTTGAATATACTAGCTTCTACAAATCAGAATATCACTACCCATATCAATTTTACAATAAAAATATAAAATTTACTTAACAAAGTAAGTCTTATAGTCTTATTGTAAAAATTACGAATGAAGGAAAATATTTACATTCAAAACCATTTCATTAAATTTAAATTTCTGACTAATGTGATAAGCAAAATGCAGCTATTAATAATTGAATATAATTATCAGGGAGAAGGCCGTATTCATAGTTGCACTGATCAGGAAAATTAATTTTGGCATCACTTAAATCTACTTAGCAATTTACAGATTCTTTAATGATAATCAGTCAAACATTTATTCGTGTTTGTTTCTAATTTGTATTCAATGCATGTATGTATCACATTGTTCAAAAAATATTTCAGCATCATAACATATCTTAGTTTTCATGAATTTTGAATGTAACATTGCATAAGATCTTTCAAAATTCTATCTCTTCATGAACACATTAAACTAAAATAAATGATTCTTTTCCATACCGGAAAAAGGACATTTTCTTTGTCAACCCTGATCTAATCAAATTCTATATTTATATACACCTATGTATCCCATTTTATCAATATTGGACACTGTCCAGCTCCATTCACGGTGGGCCCTTTCAATTTCTTCACGGGAAAGATACGTCCTGGTGAAATATTCGTGTCGAATTATATTAGAGTCTTTTATTGCTTTCATGTGTGGGAGAATTTTAGTGAACATTGAAAAGTATCCAACTGCGTCTGGCATGGTATCAAAAGACATTCTCCAAGTCTACAAACTTCGTCGCACAGCAGAAGAGGAATTCATTTTTCTTATAATGAAAAAAAAATTATTTAAAAGAAAAACACAAAGATTTTGAAAAATTGTGTATATTACAGCGTAAATTATCCATCCAAAGCAAACAGTATATAATTTAAACTGTAAAACATATTCAGAAAATATTTATGATTAAAAATAATCCAATAATTACATTAAATCTGTATTTCATAACATTGGTTTCAAAGTAATCATATTTCATGATATAAGTAAAATCAATTGTGGAGCTTATCTATATAAATAAAATTTTTTCTGTGAAATCCTGTAAGCGTGTGATAACATAAAAACAGATATTCACGAAAGATGAAATTTAACTTTTTTTTTTGTTTCCTTCTATATTTAGATTCAACTAGCCATTCAGCACAAGTAATGTTCTAAAAATTTTAAAAAAGTACATATATATATATATATATATATATATACATATATATATATTATATATATAAATATATATATATTATATATATATATATATATATATATATATATATATATATATATATATATATATATATATATATATATATATATATATATATATATATATATATATATATATATATATATATATATATATATATATATATATATATATATATATATATATATATATATATATATATATATATATATATATATATAGATATATATATACTTTCTTATTAAGAAGAAAACTATGCATTTATGAAATTTATAATTAAAATTAGTATTTAATTTATTTTTCCAAAAAATGTTTACAAACATTACATTATAAATAGATTATATCATTCACTTTTCAGTAAAAAAATATAAATCATGATTAATTTAATTTATCCATCGCTAAATCATAAGAAATTCATTAGAAATAAAAATCATAAAATGTATTATCTCAAAAAGAATACAAGGATAGGAGTTTATTGTTTCGACATTCAAAATAAATATATTTCTGGTGATAAAAATTAACACTGAGATAAGTTTTCAATTTAGCATATTTTTTCATCCATGATAAAATTATTTTCTAATAAAATTTAAATTGTTCATTCGAATATTTTATTTATTACACAATCCTCTGATTAAATTGCAAAAGAAATGCGCTCCTGTTAAATTATGCATGAAAATTATTCTATCTTGTAATCAGTAAAAACATTATTCATTATCAAGATTTATAAAAATATATAAGAAAGAGTTGTCTACGTAATTAAAAAAATGTATAATTTTATATTTTTGCTTAATTGTAATTTTAATTTTGACTATTTTAATTTATAGCTAATTTAATATTTATACCCATTTCATCTACATTAAAGTCTCATAAATAATTTGATGAATTATGTATCCAGTAAATTAACTTAAAATCTGAATTTTTGATTAAATTTAAAATATTAAAATGTATTCTATTCTAAAATTTCATTTAATATTTACAGAAGCCTATAGCATTCGTGGGAATAATTCATTATAAAAATGGAATGCAATTATAATTTTTAGACAAAAAAAAACAGTATTATTTTGATTAATGACCATATATCCAAACCTTATTACATTAAAAAATTACCATATTTCAATTTCATTTTCTTAAAAAATAACAAATATCCAAAAAGCACTAAACAGAAAAAATAATAAATAAGTGAAGTTCGCGTATTAATTTTTGAGGGGGAGCGTATTATCAGTTATGGCATGCACATAAATGTATCTTACTTAATTTAGCTAAAAGGAAAACACAATCTAAAAAATTCCCTGAACCGGAAATAAATATTAATAAATGCAAAGTAACAAATAACTAAAAGGTAAAAAAAGATGAAATTAGCAAAGAAAACTCCCTATATGCCATTACTGAAAGAGAGAGCTTCCAAATTCTGATTCTCGCTTAAGATCTTTCTCTTGTAGGAACATCATAATCTCATTAATACTGGGTAAAGATGATGGAATCGGATATAGAAATTCATAAGGTTATAAAGAAGGATACGGTAGGGGAAAAGGGGAAGTGAAAGGGGCTTTCTCCCTACATCTCTTGCACTAAGTGCATTCACACATGGCTCATCTATCAATGTTATGCTAGATGAGTAAGACAGGCGGGAACGATCTGGTGATAGGGAAAAGGTGAAAGTAATTGGTTTCACTGACAAATACCAGACGCTAACAGCAATGACGTATATGGTATCACTTTCATCAGTATATTTATCTGGGATTCTTTTGTAGTAATCGGTATTTATTATTCATTTGATTGACGTTTGCAACACTTTACATAGACAATTATATGTTTCATTAAAATTTTTGAAATGATTAATAAATCTACATTTAAGAAACACTTCTGTCTTGGTGTTTTCAGGTCTTTATCAGAATATTAAAAATCAGGGTTTGATTGTTTCGATGATATGTATAATGCTTTTATTCGATAAAGCATTCCTTATCTAGAGTGAAGGGATTCCTTACACATTTCAGTATTTTCCATCCTAAGAAATCTTCTTTTCACTTGATTTAATATTGTGTAAAACTTAATTTAATCTATACCATATTAGTAATTTTAATTATTATGCTACACAACGATAAGCAGCATAATATAAAGACATTGAATTTATAATCCTTATGTGATTAAGATTATAATTTCGTAACTTCATTCCTAACTTCTAAAAAGTATTCATTTGAAAGAAATTATAAATTAGTGAAATAGTAAATTTTCAAGCAATGTTACTTCAAACCTACAATTTAAACATAATAGTTCTTGCCATTTTTGTGTTGCCATTGTATAACGTAATAATAAAAAGTATGCAAATTTGTGTATAACATGATTGAGGCTCGGTCAGTCCAGAGTATGAATATAAATCGTTATAAAGACAAGTTCACTTCGTACAATTGTAACTCGTACAGTGGCGAAAAGAAATAAATACGTTGAAAGAGTTCGTTCAGTGCTATTTTCTTTGCTACTTTAAAGTGGGCTTGTCTTCTATCGCATTGAGTTGCCGAATGCTTCAAACGTTTGGGGATCAACTGGTGTGAACTTACGGCAAAGCATTGGTTTCAGAAACACAGGTCAGGAAATTTGTTGCTATGTAATGAAGTTCTCTGTGTATGGCCTTAGCGTTAGTAACAAACAGGTCTTTATATTTGAAGACGAAACCCTACATGTGAAACAAGAAATTATATTTGGTAACTGTTTCTTCATAAATTGTTATGCTATTTGAAAAAGTTGTCATTATTGTAATGCAAGCTATGAAATATAATATGTAAATATCTTTAAGCAACACTATGCTTAAATTAATTCTATGGAACCATACATATTAAACTGAAAGTTTAAAATTGTTTTCTCTTTATATTTTTAAGAAAAAAATTTAATTTACAAATCTTTATAAATATATGACTAAAAAAGGAAATTTTCTAAAAATGTAATGTGTTAAGGAATTTTTATTAAATGAAAAGTTTAATATGAAAGAGTTAAATAAACATTATCAAAATATAGATCTGATACAAGTTATTAAATTTACAATAAAACTTTCTCAAATAAATAAAATGTACATTTTAATTATTAAGTTTAATCGTTGAAAGTAAAACTCAATCACAAAGTCTATTAGAGTAATTAAATATTTTTATTTATTGAATTCAAACGAATTAATAAAACTCCATTAAATGAAATTCCTGAAAATGTATTTTAATTACCATTTAATTAGCAGTCCTGAATGTGTTTTAGAAGTTTATCATTTTTGTTTTTAACATATTCCCGTTGACTCTTACTCACAAAAAATTAGATCATTATGAAAAATTTAATTACTTTTTTGTCTCATGGCTTATTTCACACCAAATTATGCAACAAACATAATTCTAAATTAACTTTACTTTTTCTTTAAATGAGTAAAGAATATTTTACAAAAAAAAAAGGAAAAAGATGAGTGGGAAAAGTTAAGTTCTTCTAGAAGGAGCTATGATCTTTTGGACTCATTAGAACTGCAGAATGTGAAAAAGTTCAGTCAAGCAGCGATTCCATATGAATAGCATTACGGTCCAAGTTAAGGAGTTGATAATGCATGAAATTAGAGTTTCTGAATGTATCCCCCATCTTCATTCTCAGTTATTTGGGAGTGTCTCCCTGTTTCAGGAGAACTACAGGAAACTTCATCTGCCATGCTTCAGTGAAATAAAATATAAGAAAATAAAAAAAGACTAATTGAGAATAACTTAATTTCAAACAAAATATAATTACATTCATTCCTGTTATTTACGAAGAGTTTTCTAAAAAGAAGTTCTTGATGAAAATATTTGTAATTTTTAACATTTTTTTACTTTTTTCTGGAGTTATTTTTTTATTCTATTGTTTACATCATTTGTAAATATTTCAAAATTACTTAAGTTTCTTAAAGTAAAAAGTTCTTGCTAAATAATTTATTCAACAAATAATTTTAAGATGCTTTATGTAAAAAGAAAATGAAAAAATTTAGCTTAAACTGCTTATTTTAAGCAAGTTTAAAATTAAATAAATTTAACTGCAGACTCTTTATTGATGATAAAAAAGTAATTAGTATAACATAGAGCTTAAAATAAATACTAATTATATGCAATAAAATCATTATTTATATTTAATTAAAAATCAATTTATAAATCCAAAATATATCGTTATTTCTTTATATATAAATTCTTCGGCTTTAAGTTACTTTTTTAATCATGTTACTGAATCGGAAATTCATTTCATAAAGTATTTTACGTTTTCATAAAATTTTACAATTTTAAATTTTAATTAATTTTTTTTTAATTTTTGAGGAATTAAAAGTTGCTTATAATATTTTTTATTACTATTCAAAATAAATTTAAAAAAACAAATTAAAGTTACAAATTTCCTTCATTTTGGCTTAGATTCATGTCGATATTTAGAAAGTATTTATATCTTGAATAATATATAGTTTTCTTTCGTAAAAAACGTGCAATTCTTATGTCAGCTAGTATAATATTTTAATGACTACCTTCACAGCAACAGTGTTCTGTATCGATGTTTCACAAAGAAGCTATTAAAAAAGAAAATAATATTATGAAAGAAATTTTAGGAGAATTTTATGTATTATAGCATTACAATGTTAATGATGAAATTAAAATACAACTCTTTAAGGCAATATAACATTAATTTTTCCGCTTAGGAATATCAAGATTGAATCCAAAAATATTGGTGATAAGAATGAATATAAACCATAGACGTTTAAGTGATAAAGTAGAAAAAAGACCATATTGTTTGTAAGATAATGGGGTATATGAAATAACAGTAGAAGTAATATGTAAACTGTTATTTTACATCATAGTTTCAAAACTAGAAAATTTATTTTTATTCAAAATAATAGCTTACACTATTTTTAGCGCTGAATGAGATGATTAATAAATTAAAAAATATATAATCATGTGATAGATTTTATCAAACAATAATCCTGATTATTCGGACTATAAGCAAAAATCATACACCATAACTGTTTTCACGCCAAAGAATTGATTCATTGTATTAAACAATTTAGCTTAATATAAACTATTATAATTCGAAATAATATTCTAAGTGTACCAAAAATTCACTTTTTTATTATTATAGAGCGAATTTTAGTTATCAAGTTTTTTAATGGAAAACATATTATGTTAGTATTATAAATTGAAAGATAAGAATAAATATTTTCATAAAAAATAGTTATCTTAAATAAAGATTACTTTTGATCTGACCAAAATCTATTTTTCTAAATTAAATAGCAATAGTTTGGATTATTCATTGAATCACTTTCACAATTATGAAAGGTTAAACCTTTAATAGATTTTAGCTAATTAAATATAAAATATTTTGAAGCCCATTTGTAATTTTTAGAGTTTAAGGAATTAAAATATTAACACAATTTTTAAGTCACTTTGGCTATGAAAATGTGTAATTTATTGTAGGTAATTGGATTAATGTTCCTTACACGGGATGTACATTAAAAATATTCATTATTTTAATAGGTTTGGTGACAAATGAAATGCATATATAGAGTTAAATTAAATTGTGTCATTCTGTTAAAAATTAGCAAACCAATATTTTAATTTATATATAATTATTTTTCATAGCATACAAAAAGTTATTTTCTGTTAATTAAAATTTATATCTAATACTGCTACAAACTAACTAAATACTATTTAATATTAAATAGAGAGGTAAAATTTGTCAAAAATTGATAAGAAAAATTTTATTTTTAAAGATTACTGAAAAATTAAGAAACAGATTTTATATTCTTCAAAAAAAATGGTTAATATATTGATACCAAGCATAGTGCATTCATTAATAAAAGAAATGCTTATTTATTAATAAGTTTCATGATTGCATTCATGCAATTTTAAAAAAAAATTGATAAATTCTAATTTGTATATGAATGAGATCAATAAAAATAAATTAAGGAATTGAAAACAGTATTTGCTTGAACAGAATTTATTGTTTTATTTTAAGTTTTACATTTAACACAAATATGTTTCTAAAATGACAAAATTTCTAACTTTTTGCATTAACATTATTATTATAAGAGTTTTCTAAAACTTCCCTATCAAGTCAAAAGTGTGCAACAAATTAACTTCCAATTCTGTTTCTATTTTCTTCCAATTGATTCATCTTCTTGAATCCTTCATTCTTCAGCATATTTCTTTGACAGAAGTTCAAGTTTTATGACAAGAAGACACACTTCCGTGACAAAGGTTCAAGGCAGAAAATTTCCTCTCATATTGAAACCCACGTTTTAACAGCTTTTTTTTTCTTCGTGTTTTTCTAACAACGATTATATTTAGGTAATGTCACTCTGAAAACATATGTCAAGAATTATTTCAAGAAGTTAGATAAAGAATGGCAATATAAATTTTTATATAATTTCCTTAGCTGTGCTATACTTACATTTTTGTCATGCAGAAAAAACGTGGCTACAAATAATATGGATAGGTTTAAATTAACCTTAAAAATTTATAATTTTAGCAAACATTTAGGAGTTAATTTGATTTAATAAAATGTAATTAATATGTTTAATTGCTATACTTACATTTTTGACATGCATAAGAAATATGGCTACAAATACCATGGATATGTTTAAATTAATCTTAAAAATTAATAATTTTAGCAAACATTTAGGAACTAATTTGATTTATCAAAATACAATTAATTTGTTTAATGAAAACAAACTGTTTTTTGAAGTAAATGTAAGTATAAAAAATTTATACAATTCATAAACAAATATTTTTATTGAAAAAGTAAATAACTATTGTGCTTGTACACTTTTAAATCAAAATTTAAATTCATAGTTCATTTTTGATAGCTTTTTAAAGAACCAAGAATTATTCTTATAATCGATTAAATAATAATTTATGCAAGGATTCTTGCAATAAATTAAATTGATCTTAAACCTTCTTTTTCTACACTAAATAAATTATAGTTTATTCCAAAGATATTTTAAAATTTTCGAATAGGGAATAAATAGAATAACAACTACTGATATAAAGCATTATTTTATTAATTTTTTCATAACGATATTGATAAAAATACTTATTTTATGAAATAGCTGTTAAGTTTGAATACTTTTATTCTAAAAAAAAGAAATTTTTTTAAATAAATATTGCTCCTTAGTAATAGAAATTATTATATAAGTTTGTCCTTGTGTAAAACAATAGTTGAAATACCACGCAGTAAAAGAAACCCGCTTAAAAGCAAATGCCAATGTGAAGATATATTTTCTTATCAGGTCCTTCACTTTGATAACTTCCGTGTGATAAAAAGAAGTGAAGAGCGTTTCCAGTACATGAAGTTTGGCTTTGTGTCTTTCAACAATATCAACAAAAGCTTTTAATCGGTTGATTGGTGCAACCACCATCAAGGAACAGCACAAGACAAAAAGAAACCCTCTAGAAAATACAACATAAACAATACGATTAATGGAAGAAAAAAGTCAATTTGTAAAGACTGAAAAGGAATGGTTGGATGAACAAAGGAAAGATATGGAACTAAAAAAAAAATAAAAGAAAGAAAAAAAATTTGATAACATCTGTCGTGAAGAAGTTTTTCGATAATATAGTTTTCTCCAAAAAACTCTTTTCTCTACTTTTTTTGAGAAATATTTCTAAAACATCATCTTAACTCTCTAATTACAATGAGTAGAAAATGGACAAAGAAAGTGATAAAGACATGTTACATTTATTGAAGTAAGACAATCTACCAAAGAAATGACAAATCGTTGTAGAATCTTCCCGTTAGATGGCGATACTTTGTCCTTCATTAGCATTGCCACCGGCAATAAAACTAATGTATTAAAGTTTGTTCCAGATGAAGACAGAAAAGAAAAAAGGAATTTATATCATGAGATTTCTTGGGCGCAGGAATTAAATTGATTATTTTTTTGTATTTTAAAATACTAATTGCTGTTATTTTCCGATTTAGTTCATAATTTTAATTGTTATAAGTTTCAGTAACATATAGCTAATTTTAGTATCATATTATTTTCCTATCTTTTTAGTGTTATGTTCCTTTTTAATAGAAATATTTATTTACCTAATTATGTGGGTGCAAATTTTACTTAAGCAATAACAAAAATAGATATCTGGATGTGAGGAAGTTGAGTAAAAGAAATAAAAATAATGTGATTTTTTTACTAAATTCAACCAATCTAGCATCAAACTAATTAGCACCAAACCAACTGAAATATTCAAACATTTACTACTTTAATTTATTTATAAAGTTCTAAGTATTTTATAAAATTCTATGTATTTTATCAATAATAAAACTGTTTTTATTTTCAAAAGTGTCTAATGAGTTTAATTTTACAATTTTTAAATAACAAAAAATATTCGATGTTACATTAATACTTTCAATTTCTGAGAATTTTTTTTAAATTAAAACAATATAAGATTTAATAAAAAACATTTTCTTTAGATATAGATTACGAGTAATTACCAATACACACATATAAATAGCATTTGTTGATTATACTTGCTCACTGAGCTATTAGAAATTAATTAAGTTGGAAAATTAAATTTTAAAATTTTTTTAAATAAGTATTTTATGGGAAACGGCTAATAAAATTTTCTATAAAATATCATCAGAATTTGCCTGTTAATACTAAATAATTTGTTATTAATTTTTAGGCTAATAAATTCATATCTGATATCAATTTTAAATAATATTTCCATAAAAAACTATAACTAAATATTTTATAAAACTCATTAAATATAAATGCACTTATAAAATATAATTAAACTGATAAAAACCCTCAAACAATTTTGAATTAGATTAAAATTCATTTCACATGAGTGTATTGAGAGTTATTTTATATTAGTAAATACATAATATACTTTTATAAAATGATATCACACTCATTCTCAAATGCATAATCTCTGATACACTTAATTTTTTACAGTTATCAATATTTATAAAAAACTATCAATATTTATTATATTATGATTATAAATATTTGCGGAAACATAATTAAATTTAAAAATATAACAAGAGATTTATTTTCAAATAAGAATTGTTTTTAGAAGTATAGTTAGCAACTAAAATTTAAGAAGATATCTAGTGACAAAAAGAAAATTATAAGGAGTAAACATTGAGGAAGAAGTTCGAATATTTTTCCAAACAAACTGTCATTTTAACTGTTAGCTTATAATTAGGAAATCTTTAATAAGATGTTTGTTTATTGCAGGTACTTATCAAATCAGAAAACATCTGAAATTCAAAAGTTTCGTAATAAATTGCGAGTTACAATACCTTAATAATAATCCTTTCTCGCAATGAGATACAAAAGTTACAATTTTTGCAAAGAAACAATAAATAAATGAAATGCAAAATGCAACGAATTCATTTTTCTCTTTGGATAATGAGAACTTACAACCCAGAGCAGGTGGTATTTCGATTCGTTTTTAGTGTTGTGTCATTAATGAAAACCTTTCCTATCTTTCACGTCTTCTAACGAGATTTCTCTAACTAGATCTCCTCTTTCCGCTGGTAGTAGTTGGACAAAACACTCTAATGTTCTAATAAGTAATTGAAAAGCAACGGCTTCGTCACAGGTGTAACTTAGGGACACCATGGGAATGTTCTCCTTTTCCAGAAATTTCCAGAAATCCTGCAATTAAATCCATTTATTCTATTCTCACTCGTAATGAAATAACGTGTATCAGAGAGCTTTATCTTCCTATTTCTTCATTTCATTGGAAGGATTGTAATTTTTTGTATTCGATGGATGCTAAGATAAATAGATTATTTTTACGAAACTACTTAATTAAATTTCTTGATTTCATGGCTTGTGTGATGAGTATTTCTGTTTCTTTTTATCCTTCTACCGTTCTTAAATTAGAAGAAAGATAACAAACTTGGTTGTTGTCAATGATTGTTTTGGTACACGTAATTTTGATTGTTTTCTCTTATGAAGGAAAGTTAAGATAGAAAAAAAAATATTAATTAATATATTTTATAACTGTACGAAAAAGTAAATACGGTTTGCTTGTCAAATTTTAAAATAACTAGGTTAATTAAAATATTTTAATAATAAAAATAATAAAAATTTAAGTTTATTATTTCCTTTTAACATTATTCTCTTTATAAAGTATGAAATTAATACATTTTAAGTGTATTCTCGTATTTACATTTACGTTCAATAAATTATAATATAATTTTACGATTTTAGAAAACAAACTATTGAAAACAAAATTTAATAGGATTTTCGACTATATAATATCGTAAGTAATTATTTACAAATTAATTAAAGAATTATCTGAAAAAAAATGAAAGGAAAAATTTTCACAATTCGTTCATTAATTTCACAATAAAGATTAAGGTATCTTGACGGTCTTGTGTCTGATTGCATTTACGTATGAAATTATATATATATATATATATATATATATATATATATATATATATATATATATATATACTCAAAAAAGCTATTTGTCATATACTTAAATACAATGTATTCAATGTAATAATAATTTTATGATTTCTTTCGTTTAACCCATACACTGAATTCAGCTATAGGCATAAAATCTCCTGTGTCAGTGAACTCCTTATACCTTTCCTATACTTTGAAGAAAAAAATCCCTTGCCTTTTTATAATCCCCACTCATCACAAAATAGAATAAAAGACTTATAGTCACAATAATTAAAAGGTGGACAGTTTCAATTATCAGTTATGCAAAATACTTGGAAAATATCTTTGTCTCAAAATAGTTTCATTCAAATGCATACCACTTCTGGTTAATAAGGTTATAAAATACTAAAATTAAAATAATGTAAAAAAAAAATTTACTGCCTATATATGACAAAATATATTATGTAAGAATTTAAAATTTTTTGGAAAAACTGAGAATCACATGAAAGATTTAGAAATACTAACAAAAAAGACATTTTTGGTTTATATGGAAATCATAGATTTTAGTGTCTTTTTAAATATTTTTTGTTGCCTCTTAGAAGAAACATAACATTAATCAATCAAATATTTATCATTTTTAAAAATTAGCCATATACTCTACAATATGTTGACTTATTTTCTGAGAAATTACTAATTTTGTTTTTTGTTAATGAAGTCGAGATATTGTTAATTCATGCGTGCACAGACAGAGTATCAAACTAGTAAAAAATGTATCTTAGTTAGCACTATATAAATATAAAACTATTCCTACATATGAAACGTATAGCAGAAAATATGATATCTTAACAATCTGTTAACACATATCATTTGAAACCATCTGTCATAAATGAAAATTTCCAACATTTTTATATACTTAAAAACTACTTTTAGTGTGAGGTTTGCAGTGACATGTTAGATATATAAAATAACGAATCAGTTACATAATACGAAATCTTGATGACCATCTTATCTGAATTTGATTACATCATAAGAAAAATGAAACTAATTTCATGTCATTCTAAGGCTTAATATTTAACTGTATTAAGAACTGTATTGAATTTTTTTTCTGGTACACTCCATTAATATCCATTATCTGAGTAAAGGAATATGTACTACCTTAGTGAATATATGTAAGAGATTTGAGATTTTTAAATTAATCGTTTTCACTTTTACTTTAAATTCATGCCTATAGAGCTATATGTCAATGAGCAAAGACAAATCGTTAAAACATTTTCAACATTCCTTACCCAGAAAATGCATTTGTGTTTAGCCTCAATGACTAAAACTCTCTTTTACTCATCAAAATTTTCATTTCAATAATTTGGAAAACACAGATTTGTTTTGTTTTATTAACTTTTCCAATGTAAAAAGAATATTGAGTAATAAAACAAATAAATTGAAAATTATTTTCATTCATTTCCATCGGATTTTAATTACTATCATGAACCAGTAAGAATATTTGTGCAACATTAATGAAATTCTAAAATATTGCTTAATGATGTCATACTGCATGTAAATACAATAAATTAGAAATTATATAATGCTTACATCGAAAATAATTCATAACAAGTCAGTATGATTAATTATACTAATTAAAAATTTAAATGGTCAAACTTAAATAAGTCATGCTTTTTTTAAGTTAAGTGAAAAGAAATAAACATAATTTTATTTACATAATTTAAAATGAAATTTTATTTTATGCATGTATTTAATTTCTCTTGCTTTGTGAAGGCAAATTTAAAGTTTAAACGTCTTATTAAAAACTTATTTAACTAATTGGATGAGTTAAAATTGTTATGAGATTAAATTTAAAATGAGTTTGAATTGAAATTTGTAATTGTGAAACTAATTAAAAAAACTAGCATTTTTTTAAGAATTGCATGTTTTACCTGCATAGATGAGGAAATTATTTCAAAATGTGTTTTAAGTGAAAATTTCGTAATTTCTATTTTTATCTAGAAATATTTCTATAGGAAGAGAGAGAACTGAAGTCATTTTCAAAGTTATATAATAATCTAGAAAACTAAGGAATATATAAATATATAACAAAATATTCAGTATATTTGAAAAAATTTAAAAAATATTGAATTATGCAAAATATTTGCTTAAAACGAAACTAAGTTTTAAAAAATTTCCTTAATTCGTAAAGGAAAAATATTTTATATTCTCAGTCATTTAAATATAGTTATATTTTAACAACATCATATATATACTAGAAAATGATAAAATTATCATCTTAAGTCATATGATATAGAAATCAGAAAAAAAAACATACTTCATTATTGTAATTATTGTCCTTTAAATAAATTGAAAATTGTTTTCTGCAATGTTTCAAAATTCTTAGCAAATTACTTAACAAAATTGTTGATACAAATCATGAAATAAAATATTTGAATACAAAATTAGCTTTTCTTAATCAATTTCAGAGCTTTTCACTTATATTATCTAAAATTTACAAAAAAAACTTTCGCCATTTTCGAATGTGCAATTATTAAAATAATATAAATTATTTTAACCGAGAGATTTTATTTAATTATTTACCATTTAAAATTTACAAAGGAAAAAGCACTATCAAACATCAGTGTATTTGAGAAAAACTATTTTATATTAAAAATCACGATAAAAGTTACTTTAACTTCAGCAAACTGAATTTCTCAATCTTAGCAAAAATAATAAAGAAACTGCTTTCTTTCCATATAAATGAAGAATTTTAAGCTGTTTCCTATTTTTCCTTTACATTTAAGATATAATACATTGACTTTTTTTTTCAATTTGCTTCAAAATTTTTCCCTTAAGCCTTTTTATCACTCCTCATAGAAAAATTATTTTGAAAAAAATCGCAAACAATAATATAAACTATGCCATAAGTAAAAGTGAGATTCCATCTGAAATGGAAAAGAAATAGTATCATTTTCAGAAAATCAATGCTTGAAATACTTCACTGAGTTTTCAAGGTATTGGTAACTTTTTTTTAAGTCTTTTTTAAGCGTGTAATTCCCTACGCTGAAAATATTTTCCCTAAAATTCCCTACTATAGGGATTATAGTATTCCCTGCTCTGCAATTTCGACCCTGGGAATAGAACAAAAAATTAACTTTAGCTATAAAAAAAAATAAAAATAAAAAAAGAGAGGAAGGTAGAGAACAGAAAAAACTCAATTTTTGTATATTTTTTGTCGAGTTTTTTTCTTTGATTTTTCAATACCGTGGTTGACTTCTTCTGTTCTGCGTGAAGGCTATTGATTGATGTTAAGGGTAAACCTTACAAATTGTAGATTACATGTTAAAAAGAAATTTTTTGTGTTCTGTTTTTTGGCATTGATTTATCTTAAATGTAGGAATTGTTAGAATAAAAGTGGAATAAAATAAATAAATAATATGTCTTTGTTGCAGATTCAGAAAGGTAATTAAGGCATATACAAGGAAAAACAGAGAAATTTGTGAAGGGAACAGAAATCTGCCATTATTTACTTTGTTACTTACTAAAATAAATTGAATCATAAACATGTTAATTTAAAATATTTTGAATATTAATGTTTAATAATTTGTGCTTTTCTTCAAAAAATATAATCACAGAATAACAAAAATCCAACAAATAAATAACCTAAATACTCGTAAGAAATCAAATTTTACAAATAATATATTATAGCAATTCTTTAAGTAAATTTTTCCCTATATAGTTGTTTTTGTGAGCTATATTCCTTACAGGAAAATGAATCTTATGTATTAACTGTTTGAAGATAAACTATTTTCATGACTTCAAGATGTATTCTTATATCCAAAGTGATTCGTAAAGCAATTTTTTTGCTTTATAGTACTTTTAATTATAGATCACTCTACTCACTCGTCGCATATAATGAATCTCATTAGTCATTTTCTAGCTAGTTTTAACATGAAAATCATTTGTAATAATAAAATGCTAAGATTATTTTACACACTAAATGTCATGGATTTATTTTTAAAATTTAGGCATAAATATCCTAAATCATATGTTTTTCACAAAATGACATTAACAATAATTTGAAAATATAAGACAATTTTTTTTTGCCTTTCTTTAGATCTTTCAAGTGTATTTATTCCCAAGTCACAAAATATACTGAAATGCTTCATGTAACTAGCTTAAAACTTGTTTGAAAATTAGTACACAAGAAAAGCAATTTTATTTTGGAAAATGATTAGATTGTTATATGAAATTTCAAAAAGTCTGACAAATATCTTAAATAAATTAAATCACTTATGTCAACAGAAATATCTATGTAAGAATACGTCGCAATTATTAAACCACTCATCTACATTTACATCGACACATTTTTTTTCTTTTGTTGAACAGTTTTTTTTAAATCAAATGGTAAATCAAAGATAGATCATGCTAGTAGCTAAATTAAGATCTTCCTCAATTAAAAAGGAACGCATAATTTCAAATATTATGAAAATTACAATTTCACAGTATTTGAGATACTACTCACAATAGCCCTTTTTTTTATTACGATTAGAAGTTTTTGACAAGTCCTCATAGACTACAGCAAATATGCGGCAACAAAATAGTGTTTATTGATTTTTAAATTCATATGTATTAAAAATTAGTTTTTAAATAAGAAAAATAATTTAAACCAAATATTTATAAACACGCACATACACGCATTCATATATAAATATATAATTTAAGTATGCCTAAATAAGCAGAATGACAACTATAAATTATAAATTTTAATAGTTATACGTTTCTATACTTCATTTGAATTTCTGCAATCATATGATGTGACATTAAATAAATTAGTTATGCCTTTTCAGAAGTGAATATTTTGAATGTTTATGTAAATGAATACATAATGCTGATAAATTATGTATTTTGGTAATATACATAATGTCCTGAGGAAATTTACAATATTAATTCAAGACATTCATTACAAATTAAGATTTTCCTGTTTCAAGAAACAAAAATTTGTTAAGTGTATCGTCGCAGAGATAGATAAACACAATTCATCACATCAAAAGGCTGTTTTCTATTCGTATAGTTTTGCGACTTATTTATTATTAGGTATATCTTTCCAGGCACTTGATTTAACACTTCTTCCTCCTCTTTATTTGATTAGCTGAGCATCTTTATTGAATTCCATTTGCTACTACCAATTTAACAATTTCAATTATTCAGTAGACATGTCTGCAAGTTTCAGATCTTTCCTTTGTATGTAATTTAATCAAGGAAACCTCTTCGGTCCAGTTCCACCCCCTTGATTTTATTCATCATAATATATTTTTTGATATACAACTTTTGTACTGATGATGAAAAATAAATAGGGATATGAAATATAAGCAGTTATATTTTTCCAACGTATATTTACTTAACATAAAAATAGAAACAAAGAAAACAGTGAATTAATAGCTTGTTTTCTTTAAACAATTCTCTAAGACATTGTTTACAATAATTTCTCAGAACTATTTTGAAACATCTTTTACCATTTTATCAAACTATTTTCCAATGTTTATTTATTTATTTGTGAAAATTGTTATCATTAACTATATTGTTCATTTTTAAAATAAGGCAAATTCAGTATGTTTAATTTTCAGTTTTAATTTAGGCAAATAAATTGAAGAAAATGTTTGTATATGAATAGAGTTAAACATTAATTTAGAAAATTTAATTAAAACTTTTTAGTATAAAATTAGAAAAACAATTTTAAAGATATATTATATTAGTAAATATTATAATCTAGTTTAATTTATTTTAGCAAAACCTTGCGTATACATTTTTATACACTTTCCACGCATTATTTTTCTGTAAAATTTCAGAAGTTATAATTCAGCTACAGGACAGTTAGATAGTAAATTATGTAAACTTATTTTCTGCAGGTAATTTGAAATTTTTATCATGACATTGTATTTCAAATGTGGAAACAAGCAACTAACACAGTTTCTACGGCACTGAATACTTGGACTTAAAATCAACAATTTATGACTTGAGCAACATTTTTAATGTTTCCACTTGCACCAGAAAAATTTATTGTGTGAATACTTTGCTTTTAAAGTAAACGAACAGCAGATACAAAATGCATGTAAATTTTTCAGTGATGGATTTCTCATTTCCCACAGGAGATTGGGAAACTGCTTGTCTGGCGCCAAAATATTCCAAGAAAAAAAGGGAAAGACTATTTTTTCCCTATCCTTATTTCCTATTCAAAGAACAGTCACAGTAAAAAAGAGGGAATTCCACTTCGGTTGACCCAACTATTCGAACTCTTGAGGATAAAAATACAGAGATAGCCAGCGATAAATACGTAAAAATATAACCAAAAAAATTCAAACCCAACATCCCTTTTTGCAACAAAAAACTAAAATAACAATAAAAATATGCGAGGGAAAAATGCCCGAAATAGCAACTTCGCTTATTTCGGAGGTATCGAGTTGATGATAGAAAGATCCGATTTCATCTTTTCTTTCATTTCTTCGTCTTTCCATTTTTCCCTCCCGCTTCCCTCTCGAGATACGATAATCGGGAAAAAAGCTGGCGCCTAGGGATATTCGATTGTGTTGAATCTTCACGGCTTGAGCTTTATTGATAACAACTCTTATATATATGGGGAGGGACTCGGATATCTATTGGAAGTTTTGTATAGATTTTATCGGATTTAATAATTTGAGCGATTTTCTTTAATAATTTTTAAAGACCATCTTTCTCTTCCCCATCTTAGAAACCTATTATTGAATATTGGACAAAAATGTCTTTCAATTAAGTAGCTATAACCGTTTCGATAAAGTTTTAATATTTTAATGTGATATTGATTTAAATTGACATACAATTTATAAAATATTCTAAGCAGCATTATTTATCGTAAAATGGAATTGAAATGATTTTATCTGAAATCCATTCCATTTCGTTTTGCATATCATCAATTGCATATATTAATAAACGTCAAACTTGTCAGTCTGATAAGCCGTAACAGAGTTATCAAACCATAAACAGGTGGTGATTAAACTGATAAGACTTATACTAGTTTCCTGAAAAAATTTTCGATCTGCATATTGCTTTTTCAGCCTATTTTTCAATATTATGTGAGATCTTAGAAATGAGTTTTCCATATATTTAATGAATGTTTAAAGAATAGAAAAATTTAATAAATAGTCTATAGTCTAATTTAATAAATAGTCTATCTTTACATTTTAGTTCTTTGAATATTCGAAAGTCCAATTTTAAAAGTAGTACTGTTCATTAATTTAATGTTTTGAATTTTTTTAATTGTTATGAAATAACTCTACCAATATATTTTTACATAAACATAATATATTTTGTTTGATCTACTTCATGACACACATACAGCAAAATATTTTGCTTTATCTAAATTATAATACAGCATTTATATAAAATTCATAACCAATTTTATCAATTTGAAAACAAAATTCATCGAGTGTTTTTAAAGCTGATATGATCTAAATTTAAGTGAATTGGTTAAAAATTATACAAATATCATAGCATGGGTGTCAGTTGAGTATTAGTTAGATTTAGTTTTTTGATTGATGGGCATATTTGCACTCAAGAGCAAAGTAAATCAGAATCGATAGTATACAGTTTATTCAAAAGTATTACAAGCATCCACTCCAGAGGTGAGAATTGAGTTCATGACAAGTTAAATTAGAGATTATAGTGAGACTTTTTAAGGTAGTTTGACTTTGAAATCCAAGCAATAAACAATTATTGATTGTATCGAAGGTTTCAAGGAACAGGTACAATATCGATTGTACCTGTTCCTTGAAAACTGTTTTTATGGAACTGTTCTCGAGTGCTTATTTTCTTGAATGCCATTTTAGTTATGAATTATATTATACTTCATAGTTTCGATATAATATTAGTGTATATTTACGGATTACATTTTGAATGTTATAAAATTATCAATCCAAATATCAATGCCCCTTAATAAAGAAACATAAATTTTAATGGATTTTTCCTTTATGTGAAAAAGTATTTTTAAATAAATTATTTAAATTTTAAGTTAATAAAATTAATAAAAAATATAATTATATACATATATATATATATATATATATATATATATATATATATATATATATATATATATATATATATATATATATATATATATATATATATATATATATATATATATATATATATATATATATATATATATATACATATATATATATATATATATATATATATATATATATATATATATATATATATATATATATATATATATATATATATATATATATATATATATATATATATATGTAACATTTTATGTTTGGTAATTATACAAAAGTAGTTATTAAAATGCATTGTCTAAACTGAAAATTCATAAAATATAACATTAAGTGTGAAATTGATTTTTTAAAGTTAATCAAAAATTTTTGATTACATTTTAGGTATCCAAATTTAATAAATCAAAAAAGCAAATAAATGTTTGACTGGTAATAAAATAGCAATTTTATTTTTTTAGACTTTATCAAATCCATAATATATTTTTATCAAATTCATAATGTAATAAATAAGGATTTAATATATTAGCAGACACAGTATATTTGTATAAACGTATTCTTTCCTTTATGTTATTTGAGTCAAATTAATTATCTTATACATCTTATACTGAATAACATCAGTCACACTGCCTGTAATTTTTCTACTTTATAATGGTTTGTACTTTAAATTCTATTGTATCAGCCTAAAGAACTTTTCAAATATATATTTGTGTAATTCCATTCATTTGACAAATTATATTAATTTCTATTCATCTCAAAACTGAAATTCCTCTTATATTGTTATTGGATTTGGAAAAAATTAACATCTCTCTGAATACAATGAGAGAATATTCAGTTACATATTTTATTTCATGTTTATAATTAGTCTCACATTTAAGTACCATAATTGTATTGTGTCGAAATAATGCAAGATTTTAAATTATTTTTCATATTGTGTGAAATACAAGACTATATTATTCTGCGAGATTATTATATTCTATTAATTGTATTTGTATGCTACCTCGAAATTTCATTCTTCATC
Source organism: Latrodectus elegans (assembly GCA_030067965.1). Lineage (NCBI taxonomy): Eukaryota > Metazoa > Arthropoda > Arachnida > Araneae > Theridiidae > Latrodectus > Latrodectus elegans. Next base: position 45,977,710 of record CM057821.1, read on the forward strand.
TATAGAAATTTGTTGACTATAGTTTTATTTTTTACTTTATTTAATAAAATAAATTTGAAAATTACACTCAAATTTTTATGGACAAATATTTTCGTTGAGATGGGATATTTCAGAAAGATTTTTTTCAGGAAATTATATAATATACTTCATAATATATCAATTAAATAATTCAATCAATAAAATTTCAATTAAATAATTATATTAATAATTCATCATTATATAGATAAACATATATTATATATTAACAACACTTAAAATGTTAAATATATGTTTAATTATAAATATTTCTAAATTATCTCTAAGTAGATTTATAGGTGTAAATGACAAGAGATGGAGAAATGAATATAAAATTATTTTCTAAATTTTGCATATTTATCAATAGTATTTTGAAGAAGCGCATAATCATACACACTGGTAAAAAATCACAAATAGCAATATTTTATCCTTTAGAAATTTATAATAAAGTATTCATTAAAGCAAAGATAATTTTCTTCATAAGAAAATTTACCCAAATAATATTTCTCAATTTCAAGATTTTGTCATGGAGTTAACCCAAAAATATAATTTTAAAACATAACCTTATACACAAGTCCACAATTTTAAAAGTTAATCTCCATAAATATTTGTTTTTTCGAAAATCTGTGAAAATACATAGAGAATTAATAAACAATATTTGAAATATGTCCAGAAAAGAAACATAGAGGAACATCATTTTTCTTAAAATTTCATGTGGCTTACATCAAATAGAAATTGTTTTTATATTTTTCTTTTCAATAAAGTTAATTTCTAAATGAATTTTAAGAGTGAAATGTAAAAAAAAATTGTGCTTAAATTAACGAAAACATTTCTGAAAATTTTGAGGAAAATGACAATCTTAAATCTTGGAAAAGTTTATGGCAATATAACACATGCTATGCTTACAATATGTATTGCATGTACAATGAGAAACTAAAGATACAACTTAATAAGTAATAAGTTTGGGATTAATAATAAGAAAAAGTATTTTAAAAATCAAATAATTATAAAAAATTGATCATCCGAAATTTCAATTAAGTAATTATTATTTTATTGTTTAAGACACAATGAATTCTAATAAACAATTATCCAGACAAAGTTTAACGCACTTTTTAAAACATTTCCATAGTTTTTTTTTAGAGAAAGAGAGAAACCATGTGAAAGCAGTTTGAATTTTGCAATATTTGTGATGAAGCGTGTGTAAATAGTTCATTGGCTAGTTTAATTTCTTATTCATGCACAAAGAATATTCTAATAAATCAACTTCAAATAATTATAATATTGTAAAATTATTCATATAAACGAAAGTGAACGCTTTTAACTAAGAGATGGGTGTTAGGCTTTGTCTTCATATACAAGATCTTAACCACTCAGCCAACAAAAGACCCCTCAATATGCCTAAACCATGGATATCTCTGTACTTATGACTCATTTATATTGTTATGATTGATAAAAAATCTTCGAATTCACGTCATTAGTAAATATTTTATCTATATAAATATATGTTCAGAATAAATGTTTTATTAGAATGTCATACTATTCAAATATGATTTCATTATTGATAAATAAGAATGTAAAAACTTACGATTAAATAATATTTTTATACTTGTGTTTGAGTAAATATAATTTAATATTGATGTTTCAAAATATCTTTAAATTCGATATCTTAATTCTTTTGAAAAATTTTCTTATTTTATCAAATTATACTTCGTTACATCTAAAAGTTGAAAACTAATTCAGAAAACAATTTTCAATAAAATTTAGTTGTTAAATCAATAAAAAGTATTGAAGGATGATACATCTTTTTTGTGATATTAATTAAGAATAGCAAATGTTAAAGGAATGCCAGCAAAATTATAAGTACATTATCCTCACAAAGGAAGATTAAATTAAATAAGTAATTACCTTAATATAAAAAAAATTGAAAAAGAAATAAAACAGAAGGAAAAAAGAATTATAAAGGAGAAGAATATTTTCCTTAATAAATTTGGAAAAGTGAAAGGGGCATTTCAAAGGTACTCAAGAGAAAAAAAAAAGGATTAAGCTTTATAATCATGCTATTTATTGTAGAAAAATAAATTAAAAGGTGAATCTTCATAAGAAATAATAATGTAATAAATATAAAATTAGATAGTTTGCAAATGAATAATATCGTTGAAAGAAAATAATGTTATTTATAGGACATCAAAAAAAGTAATTAAATTATGAAATTAATGCTAAGAATCAACTATAAAAATACATATACATGTTATTCTAGTTAAATATTAAACTTCTATAAGACATAAAGAGCACATAAGCGTTTCGAAATTACCTAGAAATTTTGGAACAGAAAAAATTTCTAACTTGTACAGAGCGTTAAAATTGTGTTGCTAATTGTTGTATATTCTCTTAGAAGTGTGGTAACAACAGCAAAGGCACTGCCTATATTAGAAAATGGTTCAAAATTCATCGATAGCAATTTATCTCTGCAGTCAAACTAGGTTTAAAGAAACCAAACTTATTTTCAGAGCAAATTTCACACTGAAAGATGTTCTACAATCTTATGCAGTTATCATATCAGCTTACTTCCCTGTACCTAGCCCTGATATGTACTTTACCAGTTGAATAGAAACAACCAGATGGAGTCTTCGTGATTTTGAAGCAGAGAGCAAGCAGAAGATTCCCAAGACTTGACCTGCCATCTCCATATGCGTCACGTCACCTGGAGGTCATTGCGGCCAGATATAGTGTGCCCCGGCCACCTTTAGTGAAAACAATGGAACCTTGGCCAGCCTGGGACTCAATCTCACATCCTTTTGAAAGTGAGAACGACTCCCTTATTAATTAGGCCCATTGACCACAATTTTGGGATGGGATATAAAATTATATAGAAAAACAAAGGTACAAAAATTCATAGGATTATGAAATTACAAGAATATGTAGGATCAAAAACTTGCAAAATTAAGTAGAATTACACACTTACAGGAATACATAAAATAACAAATGTTCGAAAATACGAATAATTATAATTAATGGCTTTAAAAAAACAAAACACTGAAAAAATGAATTTGAAGAGGAGCTCATAAATCAAGAACAATCTGTTGAAAAGCGTCCATTAAAATAGGTTGAAGCTGCTATTTGTTTAGTAAAGTCTAAGCACTTACGCTTGGAATATTAGCAGATGAGCGTCAATGATGATTCTTTTTGAACCACGTGAATAAGCACTCGTGACTAATAAGGAAGTCCATTAGTTGGTTTAGTTTTGTCTAGAGGTCTTGTTAGAGAGTACGGCTTTGTAGTTAATGACCCACTGCTTTTAAGGAGTTAATAAATGCCACGTGGAAGTGAGTGGGCAGACCGTGAGATAGTGTATTGTATCTCCTTTGTTATCACAGGTACAATTTGGGGTGTCCGTTAGATCTACCTTGTAGAAGTAAGTAGGGAATGGGCCATGACCAGTCATGAAAAGGATTTCATTCATGGTCCAATATAAAGATTTGTTAGAAACTGTAGAGGTATAATTTCATGTACTAGACGACCAGTAAATGAATTGGAATAACCGTCCTACCATGTCTCCTGAATTCCAGTTGTGTAAGGTGTGCTTGAATGACCAGCATGGTAGGGGGATGCCTGCATGATGAAGAGAAGAAGAGACTGCCGCTTTTGCTTCCATGTCATCTGTCTCATTACCCTCTATCCCACCCTGTAGAAGGAAGTAGGAAAAGGATGGCATTCCTGGTCCAATTTAAAGATTTGTCTAATATCATTGCATATCTTCTTAGAGAACATATTCATGTTGCAACAACCCGTTATAGTTGTTGCAACGACACATTCAACACAATTCTCCACGGATGAATGATAGAAAAAAAATTAACTCTGACCACTGTACCAATTAACTGTACAATGTTCAATTTAAGTCAATGAGACTGAAACCAATCAATCTGAAAATGTATTGAATGCTGATTTGTAATCTTCAGTAATTAGATTCTGCTTGCTGTTCTTACGACAGCCATTTAGAAAAGGCACAATGATCACATTAGTTAGGATATAATTCTCATTATTGGAAAATATTGAGTTTGAATCCTTATTTTGATCATATTAGTTAGGATATAGTTCTCATTATTGGAAAATACTGAGTTTGAATCCTTATTTAGCCGAAGGTGTAGCATTTCTATGAAACATGACTGAAGTACATTGAATTGGTCACGGCTGCAGTGTCCTCTAAGTGATAAATGATATAAATAATACCAATGGGGTAGCAGAACATTTATATAGAATATTCTTCTTAATCTTGCTTTTGATCATTGCTTTTAAATTACTACGATTCCCAACTTCTTCAGCCATCTAACTCCAACTCTGGGATAGGTTCAGGGAAATATGATAATGCAACAACAACTATACAATAAGAGTCTCTTGACATTCAAAAATCGAAATAATATTTTCCATATTTTTCCACGCCACACTAACCCACATTAATGCCTTATAGTTTAGAGTGGCCTTCTTTGATATCGGGACATCTTTGTGGATTAATTTCCTTCTCAATTACTAATATAACGTTAATATCAGTCTCAGACAATATGTATATCTCTGATCCTATTTGGATACTGCAGAATTCTTACCAATAACACAATGGCCAGTCACACACTTAATATTTTACTTTGAATGCTTTAAAGATAATCCAACATTTTCATGACAATTAAGGACTATAGATGTATATCACATAAATTCCATTTGGGGATTGAAAGAAAAATATGCAATCAACCTTGAATGTTGATGAGCACTTCCAATAGTTATAGATAATTTGTTAAATCATTCTCTGTAACATCATCAAGGAAATTTATCAATATAAACTATTGTCATGAAGTTATTCTAAAAAATTGACTCTAACTTGACAGTTAATATCCTAATAAGTTATTCAAAACCATCTGATTGATCTGAAATATAAATGATCACAAGTTTCAGCCCTCTGTTTATATAAACAGGTGGTTATAAAGGTAATGGAAATACTCTTTAGATTTATAAAGAATCTTTTATTGGTATGATGTACCATTGGTATGTAATGCATCTTCATTTCACTTTGGAATTCATTCTAATCAGAGCTAAATATTGTTTAGAAGAATATTGTGTATATATTTTCATGAATATATTGTGAGAGAGAGAGACCATTCTGGAAAAGATGTTAATAGAAAATATAGATTCTGTATTGAATGCTCTAAAAATAATGTAATAGTTCAGATTTAATAATGCCGCGTGGCCTTTCAGGACAAGTTATATGTTTAGATTAATTTTCCAGTTTATCAAACACTGATAAAAATCCTCTTTGCATGGTTTCATGTTTTATTATATTCAAAAATTTACTCTGTAATAAAAAAAAATTTGCTTCATAGGTTGGATCTATTTAGTTCAACTTTCTCTGTACTTCTTATCAGTGATCCTTCCTTTCATAGTGTGATCCCAGTTATCCATTATAATGATTTAACAGAAAACTAAGATATGGCTGATCCACACACAGACATAGCAACCACACACCTGTGCAAGTATCTCCAATGCGTGCACATGAGCTAGTGTAGAGAAAAATGAAAGATGATTCGTCAGATTGTATTACTTCCTACCACTTATCATTTTACTATGCTTAGCGAGTATGACAAAATTGTAGATGACATGTAGCATTAGCACCTGAGACAAGTGGCTTAGAGATTGCTATTCTGTGGTAAATATTGTGTCCATAAAAGAGTTTTCTTACTGTAATCATCACAATTTTAGAATTCAAATGCTGGTTAAACTCTGCGTACCTTTTGTTGAAGTTGTTCGTTTTTTTAGACATTACAATTCTTTTCAATGCACGTCAATCTCTTTCACTAAGATCCATTTTCCAACCATTTTTACTTTGCTGACCTTATTTGGCTCCGCTAAGTGTATGTTGTCAAGTACTTAGATATCATGCTAATAAAAATGTCTTAAAGTTTATATTTTTTGGTCACACTTGCTTTAGATAGACAGGTTTCTACAATGTGGCCTCTTTTAAAATCTAAAACACCTCCTATTTTACATTTTAAAAAATCCAAGCCGTACAGAACTTCAATATGCTACAGCACAGTTCTAGAATGTTTATTTTTATTTAAAAAAGAAAGTTGGTAACTAATTTTACACGTTAATGCTTGCCAAGCATATCAAAAAAGTCACTTTTGTTTATTTGCACGTATTATAAAGGAATAATAAAAACAGAATCTTAAGGGAAAAGAATTATGTTTACAGTATTCTTTTCCCTTAAGATTCTGTTTTTATTGTTTTTATTATACAAATAAGGTCAGCAAAGTAATTACATAATTCTTTTCCCTTAAGATTCTGTTTACAGTGTGTTTACTAATCTAGTATAACAATGAAATCAGATTTTATTTAATACTAAAAAATTACAAAGTTGGTTAAAAATTAGTCACCAAGAGAGGGCCATGACAAATGAAATGATTTTTTTTTCCTTGCAAATTTTGAAAATGTCTATTTATTATATAAAATTACTAATTAGCTTATAACACTTAAAGTAAATCTCCTATATTTGTTTTTAAATAACTTATATCATATTCATGTTTCATCGTTTCTTTATTTCGTAACTTCTCCTTCTTTCAATGATCTCTTGTTAACATGTATGTACTGAAATATTATAACCTTTCATGTCTTTTTCAGAAACTTCTCATTTACAGTTCAAAAGTACTTTTTTTAACAATTGTGATTTATCAAAATTAAATTCTTAGCATCATTATAAAGTATTTATAAATTTTACAATATATATATGTATTACAACAAATCAAAAACGAAACTAAAAATAGGTTATCATTTATTTTTTGAAAGAAATTACTATAATTGGATGAAATTGCAAAGGACGATATATTTGAGCGGCATTTGAAACTTAGTTTTATTGAAAAATAAATTTTAAAGTTATGTTGTGGTTTCTGATTTAAATTTAAAACTCATACAACCCTTGCAAAAGTAAATCGCATTCAGATTAAAAAATTTGGCAATACACGCTTACTTTTGGTTCATCTCTAGATTTTTTTTTAAATTTAATTTTTCTTATTTTCTAATTATAAACTTATTTTAAGTTTTATTAGTAATAACTTAAACTAAAAGCTTTTAAATCATAATTTTCTAAAATAATGTTAATTTAGTTCAAAACATTTTTTACATTTTTATTGTTAATTTAAATCAAAAGTGCACTTTACTAATTCTACCAAATGTATGCGTTAACATTAGATTTTAAAAATAAACTGATAACGTATTATTGTTGAAAGCATTGAATATTATTTTACAAATTAATGTATACAAAATAGCTAGTACAAAAATAACTTTCTACATAACCATCTATCTCGAATATTAAAAGGTAAGATTTTTGTAGGTAATTAATGTTAAGTTTAACAAAAATAAAAAATAAATTGTTGAAATCACATTAATCAGACATTTTATCTTTAATCATGGGAAACAGCAAATTAGCTAGCTTATGACTTTCAAAAACTGAATACAAGTAACACATTAACTTATGGTACAAAATTATCGCAAGCCTTAATGCCCTACATTTAAAACTTGATTTAGTACCGATTAAGTATTACAGTATTGAGTATTTACTTAGCGATTTAACATTTCCAGATGAATAATACTCTAACACCATTATCATCCAAGCGAGACATCATTTGCGCAGAATATGTAAATTAGCTACCGGACGGTAGCCAAATCATCGACAAAATCCAATCTACTGTGCCCAGGATTGTAATATTTTTCTTTGTTAAACTAAATTACTATGTTTAACGCGGCGTAAACCACCCCTAGGACTAAAAAAAAAGGAAAATAAATGGCAGAATTCGCAGAGGAAGAATATTGATTGAAAATTCCATTCTTAACGAGTTGAGTTAATCAGATGATTTCTGTAAGGTTATCGCTTGGATTAAAAATAGAAAAAGAATTCTTTTTTCGTCTGATTTTTTAAAAGACTTGTTTTTTTTTTTTTTCCTGTCTACTAAAAGATTGTCCTGAAGGTACTTATTGATTCTCCTTCACATACTAGTAAGAGGATGTCGTCCTTTGTGATGATGTCTCAGCTATATTTTGATTCTGTATTTCGTTCGATTGTTTTGCTTCTAGAAAAAAAGAACATTAATTTATATGAGAAGGTTTCGCTGCAGGCATTTTAGATTCAATAACAACTGTTTGCTAATTAGGAGGAAAATATGAGAAACTGTATTGGAGTGTTTATGTGGCCCAACATAAATCCTTTTCAGTTTCCTCTCGTAAAATAATTATTAGTTATCATTTGTATTCAGGAATTTAAATGCTGTGTGATTGATTATACTCTAAGTGAATTGCAGCGTTTATTGCTTCCAAACAACTAATAAACTTGATTAATTTCCAAGGTGCATATTCATCTCACAAAGAATTGCAAAACGAATGTTTTATTTCTTAGAGAGAAAGGTTAAAATAGATGATAATTACTAATTATTTCCGGAAAATATGACTGCAGGTTTCGCGTATGAGAAAAGATTATTGAATGAATAAAAATAAGCACTTAAAAGTTGCAAAAACTATTTGATTTAAAGTAACTAATTATACTTTTAAATTAAATTTGGTGGTCATTAAAATATTTTATTTATTAATATCATGTTATAAATAAATATATATTTATATAATCAAGGAAAATGGTTGTTTAATGGGAAGTTATTTTTAACTAAACACCCCCCCCCTCGCCTTTCTTATTGCAAGTTGTCTTCAGTGTATTAAAGTTAATTTTTCATTTTTTGATAAAATATTTAAACATTGTCTTTCGTTTGAAAATATTAATTACATTTATTACATATACACTAAAAATGCTTGATTTTGAAAGAAAAATTAGGGGAACGTAATGGAACTCTGACAGGAGTAATTAATGGTTTTCATACCTGAACTTAACATGATAAAAAAATACTAAATATGGAATTTTTATAGAATGAAGGCTAATACTTTATTATATGTAGAATATTTGAATAATACTGGTAACTGCGAAACTTTAAATCATTAATAAAGTGACACAAAAAATAGGTTTAATATCTTTGTTACAGGCTAATCCATATGTTGGTTAAATAGGATAATAAATACTAATCTGCTTGATCGTATTTTTAGATTTTTCAGCCATAGACATTCATTTAAAACTCCAAATGCTTATAAAAATAATACAGAAATTTCTCTTTTTAACAATTGCAAAAGACATTTATCAAATATGACAAAGAATCATTTTTATTTCAATAAATGCATAATTCATAAATTGCTATTCATTATAATGCTGTATTAGGGATAATAATATGAGTTTATGGCAATCGCAGTGAAAATACATAAATTACGTCACGATCTTAATAATATAACTTACTGTGATATTTTTATTCTGGCTTTTTTAATTTACGAAATACATAATATTATAAAATCAAAAAATTGTCCAAAACAGGAAAAATATCCTTAAGTTTGTTTTTCTTAATTTGACAATGAATAATTGATATTATCTTGCTAATGTCGGCTTTCTTTTGTATATTGTTCAGTTTCAATGAATACTGAATGTTTTAAATTTCTGTTGGAATTGAAAAGATTCCTTTCTAGTCAAATATTCTAATTATTTATTCGAGAAGAATTCTTTGAGTATGATTCCTCAGACACCCTAAGGGATAATATTTTCAGAGAATTAAATTTCAAAGAAACCTAGTTAAACAAAAGCATGATAAAATTACAACTCGAAGACGCGAGCCTCAAGAATCAAGATAAAAGGAGAGAAATTTGACTCAGCAAGAGAAATTTTTATTAAATTATTTTAAACTAATGTTAAAGTTTTGAACAGTTTTGAATTAGGAAGGAAATGGAAGAAAAGGTAAAATAAGTCGAAATTTGGAAATTTATATTTTATTTGGTATATAAAGTGTATCAGACCATGTAAATACATGTATATGAAAAAAAAAAACAATCTTAAAATTATTTTTATCTTCTAAAATAGATTTTAGTTGAATACAATGCGTGTTCATAGAAAATGACATAAGTGATAAATATTGTGTTTATGTGTTGTTCATTTTGTAATTGTAATGTTATCAAATTATTATTGTAAGGCTTCGTTTAATTTAAAATGGACAAGAAAAACATTAGGTTCACTTTCACTCTTTGCTACTCTTTACTTTTCATGTCTGGTTAAAATTTTGTCTTTTGTCTTCCAGCAGATTTTTAATTGCCCTCATTAAATACAGAGAGTTTTCCCCTTATTTTGATTTACTGTTCTATTAGTTTATTTAGTTATTTCCTGGATAAAAAATGGAATTTGAATAAAAGAATTCTGCTTCAGGGTGCTTTGGTTCTTGAACAACAGCTAATTACCAGGAAAAATATGAAACTCTATTCATACTGTAGTTTAATATTTTTCATTATATTATTTTTAATAACTGTTTAGCATTAATAATAATTTGTTTGGATAGAAGGCGGATAATATATATATATATATTTAAGACTATTTAACATTTTTCACGTTAAATATTAATGTTTCATATCTATTCTTTCTTGTTATTTATCCACAAATATGTTATTATTTTCATAAAAACAAATCTTTTTACTAATATTTAAGAGGTATTTTTATAAATCCTTCATGTTTTAAATTAAATATTTTCTCATTATCTTAGTAAAATGGTTACTGAGAGTTACGAAAATCATTTTCTTAAATATTTTACATAAGATTTTATGCTTGAACATTAGGAAATGTAAAGGAAATGAATTTTAAAAAAGAAACTTGTGAGAATAAATATTCTCTTTGTCTGGCTGAGAATTATGTGCAGCTAGATGAAATTCTGTACTCTAATAAGATTTTAAGTTAAAAATTAATATTTAATATTTTCGCGTTTCCCTGTGATTGAATTTAATAAGAATTTCTAAAGATGTCCCAGATTCTAAAAATGTAACTCTATCTCCCATATTTACATTAAAAATATTTTTTGATATTGAGCACTTACTATATTTATTTTTATTTTCTTACACATTAAATTTCATTTTTAAAATAGATACATCTTTAAATTAAGATTCTGATTTCCATGAAAAACTATAAGATTGTAATATGAAATGGTTTAAAATTACTTAATAATATGTAATGCAAAATAATTTATATCCATAAAATCACTTTCGAGAATTTTAATAAAAAAATGAAAAATCATATTGTTAAAGAATTTTTCTTAATTATTCAATTTTAGAGAATGTTTTCGTGGCATGAATTTTATTTTATCATAAATTTTAAAACTATTTTAAATTATTCCTGTATTTTAAAATGCAGAAAAATGATTTCTATTTTATATATTCTGACTTTATATATTTTATTTCACTCCATTATTCTATTTTCGTATCTTTAAATTTTGTGACAACTTAAACTTAAAAATTTAAACTTAGAGTCTTCAAAAATAATAAACTGTTTAAACATTTTTATAATAAATTTTCTCTTAGCATCTTATTTAATATAAAGCTAATTTTTCTCGTTTATGTAAAGTGGAACAATAAATATTTTATAATAGTACATTTATTCGCATTTACTTTAATATTTAGTTTTAAAACATATTAATTAAATTTTACCTAAAATGTATTGTATCTACTAGTTATGCATTGAAAAATAAAAACATCAGTACAGAATAACTTTAATGTTATTGCACTTTTTAAGTCTTAGTAAAATATACATAAAAAAATTTATTTTTATTGAGAGATAGTTTTTATTTAAACATTTATTGCTTATGAAATCGTTTAATTTTTTAGTAAAAAATATATTTATTAGTGAAGCTTAGATGTTTATACATATTTTCACACAAATAGTTGATTCTATATTCAAAAAGTTGACTAATACAATCACTTAAATACTTATTTAACATTATATTAACTTTAATGGTTAACATTTACTTTTTTATTATTTTCCTTATAATAAAAACATTATTCTAAAATCAAAATATGAGTATAATTTTACGTATGTTTAAAGTCTAAAATAATATTGCAAAGTAAGGAATTAATTTTTAAAAAGTTAAATCATTGTTGAATGACAATAAATTAGTTAAATTAATCTTAGTTAATAACTGCTTCCAAATGTCTTTTTTTTTTCATTTCTGCTCAGTAAAAGCCTATTAGTCAATTTTGGTTAATTCTATTAAGTTTTAAGAAATATATATAATTAAAATGTTTGCTTCGTAAATTATTTTAATTAATGCTTACACTTTTAACAATAAAGTTAGCAAAGATTCTATAGTAAATTATTTAAAAAAAATTGTCGTCAACTAAATTTTAATATGATAAATAAAATCAGTTCATGACAAAAATGTATGGCCTTCATTAATCTATTCAGTTAATATACATATAACTATTAAATAATAATTCCATCAATATATCAATTGTATTGATAATAATACATCTTAATTTTAACTTCTCTATAAACATTAAATGTTTGTGCAATTTATATTATCTTCATAATGTGATTAATAAAATTGAATACATTAATATTATTGATTAATAACTTTTTAACACTGTTGCATTTATAAAACAAACTTATTAATTAAGCTTCATTTATATAAATTCTTTCGTTAATGGAAGACATTATCACTAATAGGGATAATATTAAATAACAGTTGAATGTGATATTATCAGTTTTCGAATATATATGATAACAATGATCTGTTTTCCCCTTCTGATTAGGAAGGAAATCTAGAAAAATACCTATATATTGATGGAAATCTTGCTATTTAGGTGGTTAAAATTTTGAGGTATAGTCTAAATAGAGTCTCTTTCTCCAATAAATTTTAAATTTGTTCATGACGTCCATTTCCATCGTAGATACAGACATTCATAATTGTTCTAAATCACATGTAAACCGACAAATCCAGTACAAATAGTCCTTCTTGAGCAAAATGTGAGCACTGTGTGATATACTAATTAAATAAACCATTCCTCAATCGTATAAACATGCTTATTTTCTGTTTCATTTTACAAGAATTTGTAATACTGATGACTATATAACATTGATAACATAACTTGTTCGAGAGATCTGATCAACATTTTAACATTTATCAGAAGCCATATGAATTATTCAAACTAGGATTAAAGTATTATTTTTAAAATGTTTAAATGCACCAAGAGTGGGCTTTCATAAAATTACATTCAAAATCTTCATCAATATTATATTGTGCAACTGCAATTTAATGTCAATACAAAAAAGAAAAAAAAGTACTGAATAATATATTTGGGGATGAGTTCTTAAAAGTATTTCTCCTGTCCATAGAATATATATTACACAAGTTTATGTTTTCTAAGTTTATCTTAATTCATGTTAAACTAAGAAATATTTCTTAAAGGAAATGCTAAGTACATAAGCAAGCCTTACCAAAAATTTTTAATTTGCAGTGACTCGTTGTCATCAGTACTAGCTCTGCAAAATGTTACTAGTTTTGAAAAACTTATTGTGGAAGTCCAGACTTCCATTAATATGTGTATTATCAAAAATATTTCCTTCACTCATGTCAAGGGTCATAGTGGTGTGTATGGAAATGAAAGAGCGGATTTCCTGGCCAAATCTTCTCTTTCACTTGCAAATAAACTGGATACCAGCTTACCCAAGTCTTTTTTCAAAATCACGGCCAAAAAGAAGATAATCACAGAATGGAATTCGGGTTTTGTTTCCTCGCCTAATTGTAAGTGGACAAAATCTTTTTTCCCATCAGTTCCCATCAGAGTTAAGAACTTTTGGTTCTACACTGACTTTAAAATCACACAATTCCTCACTGGACATGGGAAATTCAATAGCTATCTTCACCGTTTCAACATTAAAAACAGTGAGCTGTCCATGTGCAACTCTGGGAGTGACAACCCGTCTCACATTCTTCTTGAATGCCCATCTGTTTCAGAAGAAAGGAACCAGCTTTGCAAAGACTTAAATAACAAGTGGCCCCCGATCTTAATGGACCTAGTAAAGAATGAGAATTTTTTAAAAAATTTATCCATGCTGTTATCTAACTACTTTTTTATTTTTATATCTCTTTTTTTTCTCTCTGCCTTCTTTTATTATTATTTTTTCATCTCATGATTTATTTGGATTTGTTATGTAGTGCATTTGTTGTACCATCGGGCCCAGTGTGGTATTACTTGGTGCACAGGGAGATATTTTTGTTTTCCCAAATAAAAAAATAATAAAAAAATGCTAACTAAAACTTTTGAAATCTAAATATAAAACATTTTAAATTGTTTAACTATGTATCATATTTTTGAAATGTTAATTCAAGTAAGAACATTACAAAATTTTATTTTGTATTGTCACAAATCATATATATATAGTTATATAGCATTACAATAAGATATAGTGATATATAATTTAAACCATCAGTCATAAATAATAAACTTTCATTTTATGCTTGACAAATTAATAATATTCTACTATATCACTAAAATACATAATTGGCAAAAAACATTTATTCTTTCTAATAACATCATTGTGACAAAATAAAAACCGATTTTTTGGAAAGAAAGAAGAAATTTGACACCAAAAAGCAGAGCGAAACAGTCATTGTTACGGCTCTGGCTTATAGCCTTCGTTGAAAAGAAATGTATTTTATCAATAAATGGGTAATCTTGGAATTTCATCTTCTGTTAGGCGCCATGAAAGAATGCCAATTATTCACTTCTCCAAACACAAAAGCGGCATTGATAGAATGCCTTCACCGAATACTCTAGATTTATATAAAGAGAAATAATTAGTTTTATTCTAAACGAATTAGCTATCAAAAATATTTAGTGAAATTATATGCATTCATAGTTAGTAAAAATATCCGTAACTAATTTTATGAATTTCAGTATTTTATTTTTAACTAGAAATAAGCTGTAAACTATTTTAGAATATAAAATAATAAATGCTGTTCAAATATGCAAAAAAGAAACTAAATGAGGTAGTTGACTTTAAAATTTAGCACCCTGTGAAGAAATAAATAAATTGATTTTATAAAAAGAAATTTATTCTACGAGTTATAAAAACAAGACATTTAGTTTACCAATTACGAATGTATTTTATCAATATGCCAGTATTATTAACATAATGTAAAATGTTATCCCGCAAATATTTTTAACATTTTAAAAGATAGAGGTTATTCATGAAATAATATATTGATAAAATTTTTAATACTATATACTAAGAGTATAATTTAATGTTTATTCTGCACATGTCCTTAAAAGTGCAAAAAAGAGTATTTAATGTATCTTTCTATAGAAATCGAAACATTCAATAGCTCTCTCTTTCTCTCTCTCTTTCTCTCTCTCTCTTTCTCTCTCTCTCTCTTTCTCTCTCTCTTTCTCTCTCTCTCTTTCTCTCTTTCTCTCTCTTTCTCTCTCTCTTTCTCTCTCTCTTTCTCTCTCTCTCTTTATCTCTCTCTCTTTCTTAAAAGTGCAAAAAAGAGTATTTAATCTATCTTTCCATAGAAATCGAAACATTCAATAGCTCTCTCTTTCCCTCTCTCTTTCTTTCTCTCTTTCTTTCTCTCTTTCTCTCTCTCTTTCTCTGTCTCTCTTTCTCTCTCTTTCTCTCTCTCTCTCTCTCTCGCTCTTTCTCTCTCTCTCTCTTTCTATGCTCATAACAAAATTTGACAATATTATAATTACTTATAATATTGCATTGCATTATTTTTCATTCCATTTAAGCTACCATAACGAAAGAGTTTTCACTCTATAAAATAAATTTTTATTCTCTGCACATTTATTGCGAAAATGATATAAATGATTTGCTAAATCAGAATCTTAATTTTTTTTAAAGGACATCTCTTTTTTTAAAATGTTTTATCCATTTATTTTGTTATAGAAAGTAAAGTACTCTTTGGCTGTTAAATATGAAACATCCTCTTACAGACTGGATCTTTTTATTTCGATAATTTACGTACCATATAAATAGGAAATGTTTTTAAAAACCAAAAAATAAACATACTTTGATGCCTAAACAATGGTTTTTAAAATATCTTTTTAGAGAATGCTAACTATCGAAGTTTCAACAATGCCTAATGAATATTGAAAATGTTCCAAGCAATTTTTAGGTCGCATAGAAATTATGTCGAAAGCACATGTTCGGAAAACCAAGTGAGTGAACTAGAAGCTGTTGAAAAAAAAAAGAACCTATTCATAATTCTCCCTAAAAAAAGCTGCATGGGAATTCATGTAGCAAACAGAATTAATTAAGCTGAAGTAACACAGGAAAAAGGTAACTCAAGAACATTAAATCGCCCCTTTTGCGTCATTAAACGCGGGAAAGCAAAGGCATTAAAAGATTAAAATTTGTAGGGTCATAACAGCGCCACCTATCGGCGAGCTCGTTATTTCAGATCGTGATTTTGCTTCACTGTCCACAAGTGGAACTATACAAATGCTAATTAGCTCCCATGAATTATCTATGTTATAATAAGTGAAGAAAAGATGCGCTGCTGCATTATAGATAGTTTAATAAACGAAATAACGATATTTCATTGCATTTATTTTTGAATGAAAGTCTCATTATTGTATAAGGAAATATTTGTTTATTACGAAAATTAATATTTTCACTATGCCATCCACTTCGAAATTAATACATTTAAAGTCATACATTCAAGGCTGTTTCCATCATTTATAATTTGGTGTTTCTCTGGAAAATGTTTAACTATTTAGCATTGATAACACAAATGATTACTATTAAAAGAAAATACAAATATTTTATGACGAATTTTATCGTTAATTTGTTTATTCATTTTAAAAGCAATTAATTTACATCTGAATATTAAACTACAGTTTCAAATTATCTTATTAAGTATTCATTTTTAAGTATTCCAAAACACATTTGTAATATAAAATAGCATTGCATAATTAAGCATAAAGCTTCCCTTATTTTAATTTCTGAAATGATATTCTGTGATGAAATTAAATGCAACGTTCGTCATAGACAATTCATATTTTATCAAATTGATAGTGAATTTTAGCTTAAAATAACTGAAATATATTAACCTTTTCCATTTTTTAAAAATGTCACAAATTTATAACTGCTAAACAGTTGAAAGTATCATTTATTAAATTTTGGAAAAATGAAACTCTGTTTATTAATTAATTTATATTTTAAACTCTACAAGCTTACATACATATTTGAACGCGTTTGTTGTGTTATAAATTATTACTCATTAAGAAATCTTTTGAATAATAACGAGCAGTATTAGAAACCTATCATTGTACATACTCCTCCAAAAATTGAGTCGTAGAGAAACAGAATCATGTATAGCAACTATAGTAGAATAACTTTTTAAATGCAATCATGAATTCTTGTGATATTTAAGAAATCATAGTAACCTGAGTATAATTTGAAAAAAACTGCATTTTCCTGAAATATTATCTAAGAACCCTTGATCTTTTTCCTGTTAAAAAACAAAATGATTAAAAATTTCCTACAGTTGAGATGTACACATAACGGAACTGCTTATGCAAATCATGTTATACGAGGGTCAATCATTCGATGCTGGCAAAATTCTATTGTTATCGGATCCAAAGTTTACAATAAAAATGTTCTTCAAAAATATTAAATATCAGACAGTTCCGTTGGGAAAACTCAATACTGAATACAAAGAAAAAAAATCTCATTTAATTAAAATGGCTATTTTTAGGAAACAAAATACCCGGTGGATCGTCAACAAAAGGGCAGATTCTTAGTTATCACAAACCGTATCTCGATTGTACAAAGTGCCATGGAAATTTTTATAGAAGTAACATCAACATAGATGAACTCTTCACGTGAAAATGTGATTCACTATTACTCTATAACTGTCTTACTCCCTCTGAACTGAATTCTAAATCAATATCAGTACAAAATAAAGATACCTTAACAGTTGTAATCACAAGATGATGGTGGAAAAGCAGAATAGTTGCCAAATGTCTTATGAATGAATTAAGCCTACTTTTTACCACGTGGTAGATATAATACACTAATCAATTTCATCTGAATGATATAAAAACCCTCATGAGTTTATGACCAACATACGGTAATCCCCTCATGTTACTGTTCGATACTGTTTCACCACATTATTCCTTCTGCCCACTTTTATTTTAAACATCACTCTATTTTAATGTGTTACACAACCTATTCCCTTCACTGCAAAATGACACCTTATGATTTTGTGAGACAATGTTGTACTTGTATTTAAACAAAGACTTGCATGTTCTGTTGCTGCCTTTATGTAAGATTCCGGCTCACTTTATTTGATGTCAAATAATAGCATTGATTATTGTACTTTCCCTGAAGAACAAGTTACAATTCGAGAGTTAAAGTTTATGTAGTTCACATGATCTCCACATCTTCACAACAATTGAAATTTTTTGTCTTTTATGCACCAGGTCTCTCCAGAAATAAAAAAAATTAATATACGAAGACAATGATGACATCTATGACGGCACCTAGTTTTCGTAGGGGAAATAAAACATCTCACTTGTCATGATGAACATATTTTGATTTAAATAAAATGAAACATATTTAGTATTGCACTATTTTTTCACTATATATTTGTAATGATTTATGTGACACATTTGTATTTTATAAGAAACTGCCACTTTTCTGTCATTTCTTCAATTATTTTGTTTATTTTTTCTTTATTGAAAAGGAAATTTAATGTCTTCCTGAACATTTTTCTTCAAGCAGCTAATATTTTTCTAATATTGCTTATTTTACTGATTTCTAAGTTAGCACTATCTTACAAACATATATATTGAATATGAAAATAAACATATAATTATTTAAAATAAAATATTATTTATATAAATTAACTATTTTTAAATTAGCTTTCTAATAAAAATTCTTATTCTTAAGAAATTGTGAATAAGTGTAAAAGATTTGTTAAGTTGGCATTTATCAAAGTCCATACAAGATAAATTAGAAATACTTTGAAACATTCAAATCCTTATAATATTATATTGCTGATTTGATGCATAAAATTAATTCAAACTGTTGTACATAACTACTATTTAATTTTGATTTATAAAATATTTTGATTATCTTAAATATAAAATATATGATGAAAAATTCAAAATCAACTAATAAATTCCTAAATTGTACATTTATGTTCAAACAACTATCATATTATTAATTATTCAATTATATTCCAAAGTTTGTTAATATAAACAATTTAAATTACTTATAAGAAGTTGATACTGACACTTACAAAATTTGGAATTGATAAATATCTGAAAATCTACTGGATACTAACTTAAATTTGAAATAATAAATCAAACCAAATAAAAAATTTCATTGAGTTATTTAACTATTATTATAATAATAATGAAGTGATGCATAATTCCCTTAAACATAGGGGATTTTAAATTTTATAACTGCCATTTAGTATTGCAAAAAAGCAATAAATAGTTAAAGAATTAAACAATGGCAACTTTATTCCAATATTTATCAAAAGATAAGCGCAGAGCTTATTTTATTTATTGTACATACGTTAAAATATTGCACATATATTTCAAAAGATTAGTTTTTATATTTAAAAGATACAACACATGTACTGTTTTAATTAAGGATATGATTTTGAACTTTTTTTTAATTAAGTACATGATTATGATCAAAAATTTACATTTTTAAACTGTAATAAAAGTAAGTTACATTTAGCTGTAATAAATATAAAATTTATCTAAAAATATTCTGTATAAGTATGATATATTTTTTGCTACCCAAATATATTTCTTATTAAGAAATATAAATACTCTGTAACACTTTATTCAGCATACTTTTTATTACTCTTTACTTAGTTTGTAAATGATTGCGAAAATTTATTAAATATTACGTATTCAGATTGTAGTTACAAACATCACAAGATTAATCAGGATATTTATTAAAAATTATAAAAACTTGTATTCAGAAAATGTATGAAACTTTTATAGTACTGAAAATGTATTTGGAAAGAAATGTATTGACTTATTTCTGAATTACACGCTACATTAAACACCTGAGAAGAATTGTCTTCCTTAGGAAATTAATATTTACAAACGGAATGTAGATTTTAATTTAAATTGTCAAATTATGTTATTAATATTATAACTAAATGAGATGGATAATATTAAAATATTTGAGTAAAATATAAAATTAGTCATTATTGTACTCAGTAGCCATCTATTTTTGTATAAAAAATATGATCTTCATAAATCATTGTAGAATAATCATTAGTATATTAATATATTCAAAATAAAATATTAATTATTAGAATGTTTATATATCAATGTATTTTTCACTATTGATATATGCATTATAGTTAATCATTAGAGTCTACGCAATATATATCTTAGTTTAATCTATTATTTATTGGCCAGTATTTTCAAAGCTAAAATGTACAGAGACATATGCCATTAAATTATATAACGTATTTACTGTCTACACATAAAATGAAAATATGTTATGAATTTAATGCTATTTTCTTCAAGATATAGCCTTTTATCAGACACAAAACTTAGCAAAATGTAATTATTAACACATTTCATATTATAAATACTAAATGAAAAGGAACTAAAGAACATAATTGATTTTTTACAGTATTGCAAAATCTAAAATTTGATGAAATTTAAATTAAATGGTAATTTTTTCTTAAAAATCAGTTTCTCAAATATTGTAAGAGAGTATGAAATATATATTTTCTTATTTCGCAATTAAAATTCATCCCATTGATTGACTTTACTTGTAAAAAGCTTTTCGCTTTAAGTGAAACATGATATTTTAAATTTAAATAAAATTATCTGATATAAAGTAAAAAGAGTTCACTAGAGGTTCACTTAATTTAAGAAAAATATCTTAACTAATAATAATTTTAAAAAAATATGGACATTTTAAAATAAAAGGAAATATTTATTTGATCAAAATGTAAATACATAGATAAATAAAATATTTGGAATAGTTACCCGTTTTTAACGTTAAATGGAATTTTTTTTTTGAAAGAAAAAAACTATTTTCAAATACAATTTGATATTATTGTCCGATATAAGTAGTCACAAATCGACTTTTTGCGAAACAAAAAGTGACCACCAAAAATATTCCAACATAGAAAGAAGGTATATATTATTGAATTACTTGGGGTAGCCAAAAATTTAATCTCGAGTTTTCCGTTGCCTTTAAAATTGAAGTTGCGAAAATTCCTTTTTAAGTTTTTCCCGCAGATTTTATGGAAAATTCTTTTTTCCCCTTCAGTCCATTTGTATTCTCTTTTCTGTTGATCATTTTGTCCTTGTACAGGGCCTAGAGGAGAACAACTATGTCTGACATTTCATCAAATATTTCCCTTCAGCATAACTTTTTTTTTTCCATTTCAAAAGCCTACATTCTTTATGTTTCAGCTCGCTGTTCGATTTCTATACGGTCTAAGTGCTTTTGGCTTTTCATCACAAATCTAACTTTTCAAAAGTCATATTGAGCTCTTAGAATCTTCTTTCTGGATTGTATGATTTATATTTTAACATGGAAATGCAGTGATTTGCATAATTAATACATTTTTGTGATTTCTTTTTATTTGGTTTTATAAAAAAAATAAAAAAAATAAAAAATAAAAACTGCATATGCGTCAAGATATTTAATAGATAGAAACATGCATTAAAATAGATTTAAGTTTTTTTTCCAGATTATAGAGAATTTTTCAGTGAAAAAATAGAATTTCAATTTTGATAAGGAAATTGTATTCTTAATTTTAGTATTTCAAGAGGTTTGTGATAAATAGTAAAAAAATCTATCTCTTGTAAATTTTCGGATGCATAAAAAATCATCTTAATTATTTGCTTTAGATAATTTTGAATATCAAAACAAAACCCATGTAAATATAAAAACATTTAGAATTTTTCTCAGAAAATATTAAATTTTTTTTTGAGAGTAAAGATTTATTCATGATCCATACACAGCAAAAATTACTGGAATTAATAATATTAAATAAATAAAAAAGTCTAACATTAATTAGTATTAAAACATACTGAATATTAATAACAAATCAATCTCATCCAAAATATAATTTAATTTCATTTCTAAAAGAAAGGACTTAAGAGAACTAAATATATATATATATAATCTTTTAATTAAATAGAAAATTTTCCTAATATATAAATAAGAAAAATTGCTTAATTCAAAGAATTTGAAATTTTCATCGCTGAAATAAGAAATACAAAAATTAGTAATATAATGTTGTGTTGTAATGAAATAAAATGGAAAAATTTGAATCTAAATTTTAATCATTAACTTGTTATGGTACTATTATTTTATGTAAACATGCATTTTTGACACCTACATTTTGATCAATTTTATCATAAGGCACTATAAAAGATCATTTATTTCTCTGTGAACACAGAAGTATAATCAGAAAAGTATTTGTTATTATTAAAAAAGTATTTTATTAAATTTATTAAAGATCGAGGAGGAACAACAGTGAAGGGAAAAATCACGTATTTATTATAAGTAAGTAGCTCATTGAATGAGAAAAAAAAATTAAATTCTTGAAATTCTAAATAGTGTGAAAGCAGTTGAACAGTGAGGAAGAATGTTACAAATTCATGAAGAAACATTGTTATGCATCAGTTGGAAAAGTCATCGTTCCGTGACTGTAAAATCTATAAACCGTAACAAATCAAAAGATAAAAAAAATATTTATTTTATTTTTTCTCGGTTTTTTTTTCACTTTCTCCTTGTATGGAATACCTTTCAACTCGCTTAGCCCACTTATTTTCATGTTCAGATAGCTCTAGGGCAACCATTACGGTGTGCCATATTAAATGAATGGGAAACCGGAAGGATTTCCGGAAGTTAGTGATTATAAACGGAAGATATCCGCATTTTTCTTTTGACACCTTTTAAATATCTGAATTATTTCTTTTAAAATATATAAAAAAAGATTTAAAACCACAGAAAGACAAATTCAAAGTAAGATCATATCTAATTTTTGAAGATTGCTTCGTTTATCAAGAACATTTGCAACATGCTCTTCCTGTGGAATAAAACGGCTGCTTTAATTATTTTCTTTATAATATGTTTAATGTTTTTAGGGGAAACTTTTGCGTATCATTTACACCATGGGCAAAACCAAGACAGTGGTAGTTTGGCTGAAATTTTGGCTGCTGGATTGATAGTTAAAATGTTAACGGAAAATCTTTTGTAGAATTTTTAATTTTTCTATTTACACCACATTTTCAGCTGATTTATTCAAGGGTAATTATTATTTTTATCACAATGAGTTTAATTTGATTCTATAAGTCTGAATCAGTTATATCTGCCTCATATTCATTTTTAAATGATATGTTACAAAAATATATAATTTATTCCCTCTGTTATAATATACTCATTTCAAATTCATTATTTAATGTTTGGTTTTGATGTATTCCTTTAAGACAAGCAATTTATTATAATTTCTTTATTATTGCTTTTTACTTATTGTTAATATTTCTAGAAAATATTGAAAATAGTACTTAACTTATGACTTTGCTACTATTAATAATTATTTTCCTAGTTAATTTATTTATTTAACATGACATCTAGAAAATGCTTAGAGAATTTATTATAATATCAGTGGTCTTACTTTATTTAAAATTTCAAAGAAATTTCATATAATTTATTTAAATGGTTAATTTTAAATTATTTACATTAAATCTTCTTAAATATTTCCATGCATATTTAAAAATTCTCTTCTAAAATGTACTATAGATGTTTTTTATATTTTACTACATTTAAGTACAATGTGTTTCAAATTATACAGTATTTTCAAAAAGAATTTCATTAAAAAATTACAAAGCTAAATTTTTTTAGAGAAAATAATTAAATTGCGTAAATTGTATTTAACCAGAAAAAGCAAGTTCTAAGCTGCACGAGCGTGATATTATTGACTGTTACAGATATCGTTTATGCAACATACCAAGTTATATATATATATATAATTTACAATATTTGTAATAAAATCAAATAATAGTCTTGCATTACTAAAAATACATTTAGTATGTAATAAATCCTTGTTTTAAATTATTGCTTCATTATCTACGCAATAAGTTTAAGAAAGTAAATCAGCTAACAAGTAATGAAAGAACTAAAATTAAATAAAAACAAAATCACTTGCTTTTTGTAAAGAAAACATCTTTTATGCAGATAAGGAAATAATCAAGTGAAACGTGAGCTCATTGCCTGGAACGGACTACCATGAATGGGAAAGGATCATTTGCGCCATTTTAAAGTGAGAGAGCGTGAGAGTTACTTCTTCAAAAACTCTCTATTTTTTAATCAATCTCTGTTGATTAGGATTGAAGAAATAAAGAGCAGAAAAGAATCGCAACATCAAAATGGTGTGCTTTACAAAATTTTTTGCTATCTTATTCTCCATGCTATTTTTGGACTTGATTGTGTTCGAAGATTCTTCTATCAATCAGTTTATTGATGATTATTTTTTTTATTATGATTTCAATGACTTGCTCCAGATAGATTTTACTAAGCTGCTGTATTAATAAGTAAGATCACCCTGTGTCACTGACTTAAAATATATCATAATGCATTATTGTTACGAAAATTTCATTGTTTACAACAAAGATGTGTAATTAGTTTGAATATCTATTTATCATTCTCTATTGTGGACATAATTATGTTCGAAGAATTTTACATCACCAAGATTATTGATAATGATATTTTCCATTATGATTTTAACGACTTATTACTGATAAGTTTTATCTGTCTATATTAATAAAAAAGAAATTGTAAATTAATAATTTTTAATATTAAATCTTGTGTTTGTTGTTACGAAAATTTCATTATTTATAACAAAATATATAATTAGTTTCAGTATCTAAATGAACAATAAGAATTATAACAAAACTTGTTGGGGATATTCTATTTGTTTTCCTTTTCAGATTTGTAATTTTTATTTTAACTATAAATGTAAAGTGATGTGTTTTATTATGTAACGCTTGTAATTCTAGCTGACATTTTGCAATGTGATTATGTGTCAAATTTTTATTGTATTTGAATTTACAAATACAAATATACAATTTAAACTTTGTGTTGTTTATTAAAAATATTGCATGATTTTAGTATACTATTAAAAACAATTAAGTAAACTTAAAATCTTGTAAAAATTCAGTTACTTTTTTATTTTGATAGTTTAATTTGTTTGATATTAAAAAATTGAAAACAATACATTATTTTAATTCTTTATTCTAAAATAAATAAAAGGAATATACGTGTAAACATACCTTACAAATAAAATATTAAATATCTTGTATAGATAAAAAAAGCAAATAATCTTATAAATGAAATCTAAATTCATTCTCAAAAATCTGCTTTAAATTCAATAATGTTCAATAATTTTGATGCATTAAAAATTAAGTTTAACTTATAAAAATAGATTTCATCGGTATGATTTTTTATCTTTTTGAAATTCATGTCATAAAGTTACGAAAATTTTAACGCTTAAGGGTCATTTTGCACTTTAAGTATTAAATTTAGTTTGTACGGGTGAATTTTTTTTCTGATTGATTTCATTCAATTGAAAATAAAGTAGCAGAATACTTAAACGAATTTCCCTACTTTACTTAAAATTCAAAAATGTTTAGTAAGCATAATTTAAAGAAAGTGTGGTTTATTCATCATATGTATCTAAATTTAGTAATATTTCTCAACCATATGTAAAATGACATATTGTTAAAATTTCCGTAATACATTTAAATAATTTTGGAAATTGTAAGAATACTTTTTACTTATTATAAATACAAAATTTTAAATTAAAAATTTAAAAATAAGGAAGATAATTATTAAAACTTTAAAAACGCAATTTATAAATTATTACTGAAATCGTACACTTTTAACTTTTATTAAAACATTATTATGAAAACATCTTTTTTTATCTTTTTATGCATAAATGAATAAAATTTTTATACTCATAAAATTTGACAGCTTTGAAAGATTTATATTATAGTGCAACAAGTAAATTAAGATAGAAAATGTTAAATTTTAATAACAAAAACTAAACTTGCAGAAATTGGAAAATGAATTCCACATTGATATACTTCAAAGAATATGAATTTCACATTTGAAAAGCTGTTATTTTTTTCACAGAGTCATATTTTGCCAATAATGGAAAAACTGAGGCCATACATATTTTTCCTGTTCGTCATCATTAACACAAATTCCACTAATCTTTCATTTTTCTCGGGTTTATGCTCTAATAATTATTAAACTGTTGTTTAAAATATTTACAGTATAAACATTGTTACTTACTTGATAATAAAGGAGGAAAAAGGATGTATTAACTTCATTTAAATTCAAATTAAGCAAGACAATGCGTACAAATTCATTAAGTTGCAAAAAGTCATGAAATGTAAGGGAATAGATTTAAAAGAGAATGACATATTATTATAACAAAGTTATTCAGTATTTCTTTCTGTCTCTTTCATCTTAAAATAAGAAATCTCTTACAAGAAAAAAATTACGCTGCTTTCATCACAAAACAAATTCATCACAAATGAAATATGGCAAAACAAGAAAACGTTTCAAAGCAGGAAAATTCTATGAATGTTCGATAGTAAATATAAGGCAATACTATCAGCACACCGAAATGTTAGAATTAACTACACCACTAATTTAATCTAGAATAGTTAATACTTATAATTTTTAAAGAAGCATTATAAAACCCAAAGATTCGAAAATATTGTGAAAAAATAAACTAAAATATCATGATAATATCAATTTTACAAATAAATAGTAAGTAATCACTATATTTTCTCAAATAGTGATTATCTAGATTGATTTTAATCCTTGCTAAGCGTTCAACAAAAATGTCTTCAACAGTTTTAGTTTTATACTTTTTTTCTATTTTATTTGGATTTGTGGACCTTTAAGTTAAATGGTTAAAGCCATATTGTCCTATATCCCTCTCATTTTGAGTGATTTTATTTTTCATAGAGTCTAAAATAAGATCACTCAAAAATGGAGGGATATAGGACAATGTATGTTTACATGTAACATCTACTTACATTTATATATATGTTACCCGGTAACATCTACTTACATGATGTGACATCAATATATCCTCTATTTATGTGAATGTCCATGTAACATCTACTTTCTAAGAATCATATTCTTAGAATCATTCTCTCATCTAAGAATCATATTCTTAGAAAGTAGATGTTACATGGTGTATATTGCATATGAGGTGGTGTGTTGAGAAATGTTCATGAGTAATTAAAGTTTTGATAGCATCTAAAACTGTTAAAATGCTTGCGATAGTTTTTGTTTCATAACTAATGCTTCATTAAACATAATTTTTTTAGTTACAAAATGAAACTAAGCTATTATTCTCTCTCTCATTTAAATTTATAAATCATTTCACTATCAACTTACTACTATATATAATAATCAAAATTATATAAATGCTCTTCCCTCATTTATACTCTTACTTCTTTATTTAAAAAGTTTAAAAGAGAAAGTTCGTGTTGTTATAAGTAATTTTTTATAGTTAATACGAATTTAACATCTTATATCAATTAGCAATAAATTGATAACAAATATATTATAAGAAAAATTCAAAAATGTAATGTATTGAATTATTTCGTTGTTTTAACATAAAAAATATGGATTTATCTCCTCTTTAATTATGAAAAAGATGTATAATAGTTCATATACAGAAACTTTTATTCAGACTTATCTTAAAATTTTAAAATAAATAAAAAAAAGGAAAACATTAGTTTATGGAAAAGTATATTGTAATTTATTTTTATAAATTATGTATAAATGTAAAAATAAATTTAAAGTACAATAAATATACATACAAATGTAAATTATGAATATATTTTTATTGATACAGATATGAAACAACAAAAATATATTTTTTATGCTTTTTAATAATCTTCATTATTAAAAAGGCTTATTTAAAATCTTATTAAAGAAGCTTTTACTGTGCATTTTATTGAAACTTTGCATTTCGTGAATAAATCGATAGCATTTTTCATCTTGAAAAAATGATTATTGTTTATTTTTTCATAAAATGCAAAAGCTGCAAACAAAAATTAGTAGAAGCATCTTTTGATGATGTCAAGAAAGCTAATAAGAAAAGCATGCATTTAAATTTTCATTGCAGCCAATGAATATTGGAATCAAAAACCTTCTACAACTGGTAAAGTAACATATTTTAGGTACCTATTTAATTATACACTGATGTGCAAAACTTAAGCAACAATGTAAATTTTAGAGCGATAGCCATGAAATTGCATCAAATTAGTTCTTGAGTAGAGTGCAATGAACACGTTATTCAGTAGAATGGTCATGCGCATGCAAATATCAGTGGCAAAACGTCAGAGGTGACGTGAGCGTATATAAAATGCGTGCGCTCTGAGCACGCAGTTCAAGCCTACAATAAAAGAAATGACGGAAGAGCAATTAAATACTTCCGTATCAAATGGAAGTGAGTGTGTCCGTGAAGTATGGCTAAAGAAATCACCAGGACGACTTCACATGTGGAAGAGTGATTAGAAAACTGGAGGAGGGGCGTAGTGGGACCAGTGTAGCTAAAGAGTTTGGAATCAAAACAAGTGTCGTTTCGCTGACTTGGAAAGCCTCCAGAACCACAGGTACAGCTGTTCAAAAGGTTGGTGGTGGCCGCCACAGAAAAACAACTGCAGTGGATGACCATCATATCGTCCTGCAGGCGAAAAAAATACAGAAACTAGTCGGCAAGCGCCATTGCTCAGCAACTGTGTACAGAAATGGGGCGACAAGTGCCACGGTTTACCGTGTCCAGACACCTTCACAAAGATGGCTTATTCACCCGCAATCCCAAATGCTGCATTCCGTTGACAGCTCGCCATCGGCGGTACTGTTTAGAAAGGTGCTAAGAGTAAAAAAAAAACGGACATCTCATCAATGGAGTCGTGTCCTTTTCACAGATGTGAGTCGTTTTAGTGTCACAAGCAATCACCAGAGATCGCTTTTGTCAGGAGGTAATCCTTCCCCATGTGCGTCTGTTCCGAGGTGCTATCGGATCAGATTTAATTTTAAGGATTGGCCAGCGTACTCCCCTGATTTAAATCTCATAGAACAAGTGTGAGATGCTTTGGGGAGACGCATTGCGATAGGATTGAATCCCCCGGGGAACACACAGCAGCTGAAACAAATGCTGATTGAGGAATGGACACTCTTACCACAAGAATTGCTGGACAATCTGGTGCTGAGTTAGGGGAGACGGTGCGATGCAACCATTGCAGTAAGGGGAAGGCATATCCTATACTAAGTAATATATGTTTGTCATTGTTCCTCTTGGACAGATGATCTTGAGCAAGGATGCTGTGAGTTCAATGAAGCCTATTTTTGTTTGATACCATACTGTATGCATCGTATTCATTTTTGTGCAACTATGCTTTCGTCATCCTTTAAGTACAAAATGATGTGTCTCATGTCCGAATTCCATGTCCTTCAGATGATTTCTCGCGGAGTTATGACAGAAAAACCACCTGCTGCTTACATTTTGCACACCAGTGTATTAAGGCACAAAAAAAGACTCAAGTTTCATGCATAAGCAAATTTAATTTAGAAATAAAATGATACTTATACATGTCATTGCTAAAAACAATAAACAAAATTTTTGCTGAATAATTGTATTATATTCGAATTTTTATACCATTAATGTGAAATATATTTTGGGTGTAAATGGATTTACTATTCGAAGCAGAAATAAATTGTGTGATTTTACTCACTTTACATTTTCTACTTTTTTATTTTATTTTGTTGATTATTTATGGTAAGTCTGATTCTATGAATCCGTATTTTTCCCCCAAGTTATGTGAATAATAGACAATATTTATTAGGCAACGTCATTTGTGATGCTATTTCACCAGATAGATTCTCTTTCATTCCGATTTTAATAGGATATTGCATTAAAAATATGAAACCTTGCATAAAATGTGGCTTTTAAAAGCTTTATTTTATTTATTTTTTTTCGAAAATTTAGATATTAATACGTCATTAAATTTTAAAAAAATGAGTCTTCTTATGACAATTTATTTTGATTTAATTTTATTTACAGAGCTTACAACTTCAAATTATTGTAAAAATATGTGATTAATCTCAAATAAAATAATTGTTCGTTTTGAAAAGTCAAATTTATCAATAATTCTTTCAATTATAAAAAATAAATAAATTGTAAGATAGCAAATTCTCAAAATTCTTCAACAGAAAGTATGAGCTCTAATATTTTGAAAAATATTAATCTTAGTTAAATATTTGTGAATTATTAATTTCAAATAAATTAATTTTTTTATAGACATTTACCTAAAAATTGCAGAAAAAATAAAATTAGTTTAAAATATAAATAACAGCGTTCGTAAAAAAATATTCATTAAAAAGATACATTAATGCACCTTTGGCGTAGGATAATTTGCAAGGGAATATTAATGTTTCTTTTTGTTTTCTTCAAAGATTTTCCATTTTGTTTTTGTTTCTCATTATTCATGCCAAAGGAGTCTTATGAATTATTTTTCGCTTCTCCTTCTGTATTATACCTGTGCGTCTCAACCATTGAAACACAGATCTTTCAGGGTTCACATTGTGGACGAGGCAATTTTGAATTTCAAAAAGAAAGGAGTTGTGATTGTTTGGTGGTTCATTCATGGGCAAGAAGTTTCAAAGCAGTAAAATTTCTTCCTCATGATTTCAGCGCCAAAAATGATTTTGCAACTATCTGAGATAAAGTCTCGTGTTGTCCACAACAATCCATTATCAGTTGAAAAAATTTAATTAATTAAGGAAAATCTATTAAAATAATATGGTTTTAAATCAAATTATTGACCTGAAATTATTTATATTTTTAAAGATATATTTTTATATATTTTCCATAGACGAGAAAAATGTAGAAAGATTCATATAAGTAAAAATGAAAGTTAAATTTAAAAACTAAAATCACACATAATTAAAAAATCCCATTAAGCTTTTAAATAAATTAGAAATATATTTTTGTAAAATTAAAATTTATTTTCATCTAATTTTGTACGTTTCGACGGTATTAGTTTTAAATTTAGGTTACATTCCTTTATTTTTTCTCAATCATAACTATGGAATTAAACAAATAATTTCGTTTTCTTTATTATTTGACTTTCAAATGGTATGTTGTTTGAAATTCATTTATCAAAAAGAAATAGACTTTTTTCTTAGTTGAATCAAATTTAGTGACAGTGCATGGTTTTTAATTGTACATTTAAGAAAATATTCCTATGTTTAAGAAAATATATAATAAATATGCAACTGTGTTCAAGGGCTCAAAATTTTTTTATTTTGTATTATCATCTAAATTTAGGTTTTACATTCTGAAGCTCCGGTTTCTCAAATAATCACACAAAGGAACTGTATTAAAGTTAGAAAAGGGTATTAATGAGAACATCTTTCTCAAAATCCGACAACTTGGTTTTTTTCTGTTCTTCGATAAGTGATTTTTATTAATCTTGTTAACTAAACCAATATCTTGTATTTTAAAATGCAATCACTATCTTTTATATATTTTTGTTAAATGAAATACAATAAATTTATTTAGTGTACTTTTCGTATATTTTTCCAGCGTTACACTGAAAGGAAATTCACTGCAAAATTGATTCTTCAATCTTTTTACATTCCTTTACTTAATTCAAAAAACCTTAAGTTTACAAATGATAAATTTCCAGATCCTTTATTAAAAATTTTTGAAAAGATATATAGTGGACAGTTAAGATTTCACCCAATAAATTGTTACCTTCTTCATTGTTCACAATAGACCAATTTGTCTTTAACAATTGCTCTACTGTGAGCACTGCGATTATATTTTTCAATGCTTATTTGTCAAAATTTATTATTCGGCAAAATAGACAAATTTTGAAGATTTCAGAAATCAAATTAATTAATCGCTATCTTCTATTTTAATAAAATATTTGTGTTTATATTTGTTTATTTGTTTAACAGATTCTCAAACAACAATTATACTTAAAATCTATTATATATATATATATACATATATATATATATATATATATATATATATGTATATATATATATATATATATATATATATATATATATATACATATATATATAAAGCATTTTTAGACAAAAAATTTTTGAACTCAAATATTATCGTTAGTTATAAAATTCTCTTAAGTTTATGGATTTAAAAACAGGAAGTGATTTGAAGAAGTGGGAAAATTGTAAAGCAGTGCAGAATTTCTTTGTATTAAAAGATAATCCATATTTAATAAAATATTGTTCATTGTTAAAAGTTAAAAGAAAATCATTTTCCGAAAATGTGTAGATTCGTTACAATGCTCAATAAATTAATCTTAGAAAACTCAAAGAAACTCGAAGAAATAATTTCTTAAAAAAATGTTTGAATAAAAGTAGTGTGGATCTAAAACTTTACTTCGTATCGTAATCCCTTTTCGAAAGAAAGAAAGTGGGGAAAAATCATGTCAATTTGTTAAGGTTAAAGACGAAAGAAATGGCTTAAAGAGTAAAAAAAATGGGATTGTTAAAAAGTTTCTCAGTATATTTCACTTTTAAAAAATCTGACCTGGGTTTCTGAACGGAAAATCATTTTCTATATTTATATTTTTCTGGAATAAAATTCATTCCTTTTGTATTAGACAAATCTATATTTTCTTCCTAAAAGTAGGTTTCGTTCTTTTCAGTGATTTTTATACAGGTATATTAACATTATTTTCTTACTTGAAGAATTTAAATAATATAACTTAATCGCAAACTTATATCGATAGAATTTAGGGTCGTATCGGGTTGTTAGTAATATATCTATTTAATCACCAAAATAATAGTATAATTATGTAGTGAAGAAAATTATTGCTTAAAATGGCATCATATTATATAGATGGCATCAATTATTGCTTAAGGTGATAAAACTTGCCAGATAATTATAAAGCAACGACCAAATATGTGATTTGTATTATCATGCTTTTTATGTAAATTTCAATCTCTGAAATAAATATTTCACAGACTGAAATTTCTATAATAAGCGTACAGAACATTATTAAAGAATTTTCGGAACATATTTTCAAAGACCTACCTCTTCAAAATCTTAAATGGCGCAGTTGAATATCAGAAAAAAAAATTTGCGAAGTTCAAATAAAGTCTACTTGCGTGCAAAATTACTTAATCTTGAAATTTCAAAAATTGTTAAGGGCAATGCCTACTTACGAAAAATTTAGGTAATATTTAGTTTCTAACTATAATAAATGCGGTATCATTTACGAAGTTTTTATTTTTATGAAACTTTTAAGAACATTTATACTTTTTATGTGTTAGATAAAATGTTTAATGGCATGCAAAAATCACTTTTTTTATTTAACATTAAGCCACAATTTAAAAAAGTGTAGAATTATATGTCATTAAATTTGTCATTCAATTTAGTTGATAATTATAAAATTCAAAAAGTAAGAAGAGAAAGTATTTTATACATCCAATAATCGAAAACGATCTGCCCATTTGACGTTCAAGGATAAGAAGTAAGAAGAAAACACATTGTACTAGAATTAATTCAGTCATTTTTTGGTTGAGACATACCACTACAGAACTTTGAAGAAAACACCACAATTTTTCCAATATCTCTTCGTGAGAGATAAACGTTAATTAAAGCTGCTAAAAGTATAAACGTTTCGACGTCAAAACATTTTCAGCATTCATCAAATATTATTATCATTATCCTTTTCTATGAATTTGTTGTACAAGCTTCGTGTTATATTTATAACATTGATATATCTTGTCTTCCCATTAGAAATAAAAAATACAATAAAACATTGTATTAGATGCTGATTCAAAATCATTCGTGAGACAATCTTAAACTGTAATATTTTATATTAACAAGTATAAAAATAGTTAAATTTGTTGCATCCATTTGTTTTCTATTCATTTGTGGAAAATATTTGATCGTAAAGATTTTATTTACCTAAATTTCAGATTTTTGATAGTTAAACCTCTTTTGATACATATATATATATATATATATATATATATATATATATATATATATATATATATATATATATATATATATATATATATATATATATAGTTAAATTTTTGATAGAAAAATTTCAGGTTTTTGATAGTGTGTGCGTGATTTTCCCCTTTTACGTATTATTTAATCATGTTTATCATTTTTAATACAACGAAGCTATTAAAATATTCCAATTTTTTTTTTCTAGAAAATATAAGATTTTTTTTTAATATTGTCTCACGTTTCAGAAAAGGCAATGGATTTGAAATCTGCGTAAAATAACATTATGACAATAAATTTGAGCTTACTTTTACTATAAACTAAAGAAAGTTAAGAAAAAATAGTTGACATTTTATAGTGCTTCACTCAACGTTTCAAATTTTCTATACGATTTTTTGAATATTAACAACTTACAGCTTTCAATAAAATCTTTTCCAAAGTTTTTGTTTGTTTTATGTGTCTCTAGAGAAAAATTTCGATAAGGAAAACTAAGGAGAAATTACTTTGTAATCAGGTATGCTT
The DNA here is from genome assembly GCA_030067965.1 of Latrodectus elegans. Classification (NCBI taxonomy): domain Eukaryota; kingdom Metazoa; phylum Arthropoda; class Arachnida; order Araneae; family Theridiidae; genus Latrodectus; species Latrodectus elegans. The sequence goes on from CM057821.1 coordinate 46,012,227, forward strand.
TTTGAAACATGAGCAAGAAGAAGGAAATTCTAAGAATTTTTTTTTTTATATTTTAACTTAATCATTAGTTTAATGTATTCAATCACTATCAATCGTGTAACATTAAGAACTTCTCGAGGGTAATCATTTGGGAGAATAGTGTAACTCTGTTAACCTATTTCTTATGTTTCTTAAAACATTAGAAGATTCTGTTAAAATTTGATAACTACATCGATTGCATTCTGTTATATATTGTTAAAATAATTTATATTTTGTTTTTAAATCGAGAAACTAAATAGGTCTAAAAAAACAATATGAACACATATAATCAATTTTAATTGTAACAATAGATAAAATGTTATCCAAAATTTTACAATGAAAGCAAAATATTTATTTAAATATGTCGCAGACTTTTTTGCAAATTTAAGTAGACAGTGAATATATGAAGAGAATCAATAGTTCAAGTATTCTGTTTTCTCAAAAATAAATAAAAATAATTTTGTTTCCAATTTCAATAAAAAATAGGGATTTAATATATTTTTATAAAATATATATATTTTTATAAAAAGTATTGATATAAATATTGAAGTGGGATTATAAATAGGAATATAAAATATTTTTTTAAAAAATTAAGGGTTTTATTTCATTTTATTTTTTTTTACAAAATGAAATAAAACCCTTAATTTTCAGATTTGAGATATTTTTAAATTTAATTAAATTTTTATTTTCTTTTTACTTAAAAATTTGCTTTGTCAAAAATATGTAAAATCCACTTTTATTCCTGTACAAATTTAAACAGAGTGATATTTGTTGAAAATATATAAATTTCTCTATTAATTATGATAAAATGTATAAATTAGAAGACACAATGTTAATTATTCCATGTACTATTTAACACTAAGCAAATCTCAGCAGAAATATATCAGAGCAGATATATAAGTGTGAAAAATTGTAAGTGAAATACTAGTTCACATTATGATTTTTCGTACCATAATTCTCTTTCATTTATTTTACAGAATACAATGAGATATGTATTCAACTGAATGCTTATATGAATCATTCATTAAAGGTATTAAAAGTCATTGAAATATGTGAATTTAGTGTAAAATTAATTAAAAATAAATAATCATTTTAGATATGTAACCACAAAAGGAGTTAATTTCATTCTTTCAATGAATATACATCAATAATCATGGTTATAGTACTAATATAAAAATTGAAAAAATAGCACAAATTATTATATGCACTATGAAATATATAGCAAACTTGTGTTATAAATACATAGCAGAGCAAACAAACAACTTCACAAGATGGTTGGTGAAATACAAACTAATATTACGAAATTTTTTTTTTTTTTTTTTTTTTTTTTTTTTTTACCAAAATTCTTTTTGTATGGAACAAAACATCATATATATTAAAATGATTCTCTACATGAATCGTTTATGAAAAATGTAAGAAATTTATTGAATAGGTGAATTTTTGATGAAGTACTTCTAATAAAATAAAAGATATTTAAAATGCATTACCACAAAAAAGTTCTTTTCTTTCTACAACGATGCAAAAATGCCTTCATCCTCCTCACTGAACTGCACAGTATATTATATTGATATCTAGTTTACATAATGGGAACTCATACTTTCATTGATTCTCGCCTTTAAGGAATTACATAACTATATATTCTGAATATGAATAATTTATTCAACTCTAGTATATAAAGATGGTTATGTTTCTTAACATCTTTACTTATCCACTTTATATCTATTATAAGGTTAAAAATTTATACCATTATCTTGGAGCAAAATCCACTGGAAGTTAAATTTCAGTTATATCGTACAAAAGTAATATGTAGTAGATAAATTTGCATAAGTATTTCAAAAAGTTTAATCACAATAATAAAATCAGCATTTCACTAAACCAAGTATAAATTTAAAAGATCTCACTTTTAAATAAGAAGACAGCTTGAAGTTTTATTTAGTTTTTAATATCGGTTAGTGCATTAAAAAAGATTATAATATTTTTTAGGAAAAAAAAACCGCAAGTACAGACTAGTTTTTCTCAATAAAGGGTAAATAAAAGATGATTAGATCACAGATGATTTATGCATTTTTTTTATTTGATGATAAATGCATAGATTATTATGAATTGTCATGCTAAATTCTTACATGTAGATCAAATTCATTTTTAATTTAAACTAAGTTGAAATAACAATGAAACACTATTTTATAATTAATAATGTTAGCTAAAATTATGACATATGTACAATAATATGTACGTATAACAAATATACCAATTTATTGAATAAATATGTGTACTAATTTGTTCTATAAATATGCCTTAGGGAAGATTTTAATTTATGTCACAAAGTATATGTCATGCAACTCACAGATGATTCTTCAAAAAAATTAAGCATGCTTGTTGAAAAAAATCACTGTGTTTGAAGGGTTTCTTTTTCTGACAAAAAGGTAAATTCGCCAACACTTTGGGTAGCGGAAGAACAAAAACGATCTTGAAATTGACAAGGCTCCCTCATATACTTTTAGAAACACCCATTCATTAGTGACTAAATATAATCAGGCATCCTTCGTACATCGTTCTTATGTGAACTATAAATAGTTTTAATATTTCCAACAAATTCTTCTATTCTTATGTGAACTATAAATAGTTTTAATATTTCCAACAAAATACAAAGTATTTACAAAAAAATTATATTTTATTCCAATGTCAATTTTTAAAAAAAATGTTATGTCTTTAAATAAGGATACATAAATCTTTATTAAAGAAAGTTTTCAGTTTCTTTACATTTTCGTTAGTTTATTTTTTTATCATTATTTGAAACAAAATGTTGGTAACAAACAATACTTTTATTACAATAATAACATAAAAAATATAAAAATATTAACGGCTGTTTTTTTATTAAATAATATCATGATAAACCTGTAAGTTAAACATATTAAATCTTTAAAAAATAACTTAAATGTAAGTAATTAAATCAATAAAGTTGTTCCTCAGATATTTTCAATCCATCTTTATTCTTACAAACCTTATATCGAGTAAAAATATTTTATTCATATATAAATGCAATTCAATAAGAATAGTTCATTATGCTGTCATTGACAATGCATGAGCTTTTTTGCACTAATAAATTTCCAAATAGTTTCCTTGGCTAAATCTTATGAATTATGTCTTATGTGTTTCCATATATATTGTTCAAAACTATTATTTTCAACTATTTTCAAAAAATCATACTAATGTCTCAGTTGTCATCTGGTTTTCCACCAATGGGAGAAGTAAATAAGTATTTAATTCTCCAGAATTGCAGGGGAAAGATTTTAATTATATAAAGAAAAATGAAATAAGATCAGATACTAAACAAATCCAGATTTTGTAACCACAACTTGTTAAGATTTTATATGTTCAATTTGTAATTATTCTTAAAACTATGTAATAAAAGTAATATAGTAGATGTAAGTATTTTTATTAACTTTTCTTCAACTATTCCTTTTAAATATAAAAGTAAATTCACAAAGACTGGTTTAAAAAGAATTTCGATTCGTGTATAAGACATTTAAGCCCTTGATTGAAACTTATGCCTGTAAAATGTAGAAGCGGAGGAAAACATTAACCATTCAGCAAGCAGATTGGCTCCACTTATAGGAAAAATCTATGCATTACACTTGCAAATACACCTTTTGTTGTAGCTTTTCCTGTTAACATCTATTCATTCAGCGGAAGTTTAGAAATTATACGAGAAGAAAATTATCAATCAATAATAATCATAGAGGATACTGGGGAATAATTATCTGCCAAACAGTTAATAGGAATAAAATACTCATTCTCACCTTCAAAAAAATCTATTTCTGCTCTACTCAGCTCAAGAGATCAATTATAAATCTTTTAAAAATGCAACAACAGATCGTCTGCGTTATTGGTGTTGCCACTCAGATTAAAGGTAGCTTTAAAATCAGGGCTCTGGAATATTTCTTCTTCGCTTCGAATGGATTTTATTTGACAGAAGCGGAGGCATAATTAATGGACAAGCTGATCCAGTGTCTTTGTGAGGCTATATTGATTGTTAATGAATTTTACGCTGCGCCTAGCGACGTATTCGTATCGATTCAAACCGTCATCGATTATCAAATTTCGGTTTATTAAAATTGATGAGGACATCGTTAAGTCGTTGCTTGTTATTTCTTTACTTCCTTCCTGGGAATAGTGAATTTATCTTCATTTTTGAGAAGCGAAATATGACAGGTGTAACACAGTATTTTTAGGAGAACTGCTGCTTAAATGGGAGGGAAACAAAAAAAAAAAGTTGTAAATTTTGTTATGCTTTTCGTAAATTGGAACAATGGAATGCATAATGTTGAAAAATTGACATTGTATATTCATATTTGAAAAAACATACTTTAAAAAGATAGTAAAATAAATGAATAAAAATCAAACAAGTGATGGAAATTGTCAATAAATTAAATACATGAAGTCATTGTTTTTTTAAAAAAGAAAAAGAATAAAAAATTAGTTATAAATTTTAGCACTTATAAAGTTAAAAAAACAAATAGATCAAATATTTTTTTCAATCAAATTATTCAAATTATTTATTTGTGTTGCACTACATACATTCTAACGATATTATGAGATATAAATATTTGAGAGTATTTAGATTAGAATATTCATTAATGTAAATACTACAAAAAACAAGTTAGGGTTTTCTTTACAAAACATTTACTGTAAGAGTTGTATTTTTATACGAAGACATATAAATTGATTTAAAAATATTATTTAATGAATTTATTTATACATGAATTTTATATTTAATTTTTATTTCTATTGATTACGATACTTTAAAATGTAATAAATTAATAAAATTTAGCAAATATCAGGGATTTCTAGGAAAAACGAATGTGAATGCATAATTTTATCAAGATTGTATTAAGTACCAAATTAAGACATTACAATTTTTACATTTTTTTTATTATTACTTAAAGGCCTTCATTTTCAAATTTCTATAATATTGTCTGCATTTAGCAAATCCTCATTTAGGATTCTAAACATTGAAGATGTGAGAATGAGTGAAACCAGCATATATACATACATACTACATACATACATAGATACAAATATACATACATACATATATATATATATATATATATATATATATATATATATATATATATATATATATATATATATATATATATATATATATATATATATATATATATATATATATATATATATATATATATATATATATATATATATATATATATATATATATATATATATATATATATATATATATATATATATATATATATATATATATATATATATATATATATATATATATATATATATATATATATATATATATATATATATATATATATATATATATATGTATATATATATATATATATATATATATATATATATATATATATATATATATATATATATATATATATATATATATATATATATATATATATATATATATATATATATATATATATATATATATATATATATATATATATATATATATATATATATATATATATATATATACAAATATATATATATATGTATGTGTATATATATATATGTATGTATATTTGTATGTATATACATTAATATAAAGCAATAAAAATACTAAAGTAATGCATACCAAACCATATACCGAAACACAATACCAAACCACATAAATATTACAGGAAATTTAGCCAGCTCAAATACAGCTATAATAAGATTTGGTAGTATAAAAAAGATAAACATGAAAAATAATTGAAACTAGACAGACACACTTTGAAATTTACTAAAATTTACAACATAAAGGACAGGAGAAAAGCATAGGGATCAAGTCTCCATCGGGAGGGAGGTGGTCAGTTATGCAAAATAAATACGCATTTCTGATTTTTGACATGCAGGAAGGACAAATGTCTAAAATCCTTCGAACAATTTAGACATATATTTCGAAAATTAATGCAAATATATATATATATATATATATATATATATATATATATATATATATATATATATATATATATATATATATATATATATATATATATATATATATATATATATATATATATATATATATATATATATATATATATATATATATATATATATATATATATATATATATATAAAGAAACGTAAACAAACTCACAGTAGAAAGATCAACATGTATTATACCAACACCACCAACACCAGTAAGAATGAAGTAAAACTGTATTATTAGAATGAAGGTAAGTTTGCCAAAATTAAATTTGAAATTGGTTTAAAGAAATTGTTGCCAAGAATAATTAAATTAAAATAGTTCAATATATATAGAAACGTGCAGTAAGTTTTAAATTAAAATGTGTTTAAGGAGATTTAAATCTAAATTATGTTTAAATTAATGAAATGGAAGAAAGTGAATGTAGTTATTTTTGCGATTCTTTTAAGAACATCAGTTCAGAATGGTGGCCCTTCTGCAGTTGTAAAAAACACACATTGCTTCAATGTTACATGCTATTCCCTACTTCCTACATATTTTAAAATAAAATTGGATAGATTATTATTATTTTTGAGGTAATCAATATGGCGTTTTATTTCATATTTAATAAAAACAATAATTGCTACAAATAATATAAAGACGATTTAGTTCATTTAATATAACGTTCCTGTATATTTTTAAGGAAATATTTGAGCTGCTGTATATTAACGTGTTAAACTTAAAACTAATTTGATTGGTTTCGTCAAAAATATCAACATATGTAATAGAATTATTAATACTGATAAATAAATCTAAAATTTCTGAGTTAGTATAAAATAAATTAGTTTTAATTATAGAAAGTTCACTAGGGAAATCTCCATATATATATATATATATATATATATATATATATATATATATATATATATATATATATATATATATATATATACTAACAAAAAAACCTAATAGTTTCAATGTTTGTAACGAAATATCTGTAGTTAATCCCAGTACATGAGTTTCTTCAAGGATTTCTATCAATTACATGTAAATCATTTTATCAAATTTTAATTAGCTTACTTCTTTTTCTCAACTTTAAGAAAGAATGTAATCTTATATATAAACGTTGATTTTGTAAATTAAAATGTCAATAATATAACAACATTTTTGATTACCTCATTATTTAATTTGTTTTATAGTAATTATTTTTAGTTGTCTTACTTAACTATAGTTTAGAAAAAAATTAACTATTATAATCGAAAATCACTTTAAACTAGTTTTGAATGCTTAATTAGTGAAAATTAGTTACTGAAATAATTATAGCTATTATACATTTTAATACTAAATGAGTGAAAACTATTATATAATTAAAAATAGTATTTAATGAGTAAAATATTTTATGATAAACTTTAAAATGTTTTATAACAGTAAACTATTGTGAAAAAAATCTGTGAATATAATTTTATGAAAATTTATATTAAAATTAAAATAATTTTCTTTTATTAAGAATTGCATATTTTTTATTTATTAAAATAAGCATTAAAATTTACAATATATTTTTTAAAATTATGATTAAAAATTCAGTTTTTATATATTTTACTACATATTCTTTGATATTTTACGAGCTTATTTAATGATTTTAAGCATTTCCGGAATAATTAGATGGTTAGTTACATTTCTTTCATTTCTAGAAAGAAAGAACAGGTTTTAAAATTAGTGAAGTTATATATATATATATATATATATATATATATATATATATATATATATATATATATATATATATATATATATATATATATATATATATATATATATATATATATATATATATATATATATATATATATATATATATATATATATATATATATATATATATATATATATATATAGACTTAAAAGTTAATTCCAAATAACTGTAACTTCCAAACCCGATGAGAGATTTCAACATGAAAATCACTGAACCGAAAACCAAAGAGCTAATCGGATGACTGTTTGACCTGAACAGTCTTGTGAAATCAATTATCAACGACCTACAATAGTTAATGAAAAGTTTCTACTTTGGTTAGTGCTATAGCAAAGCTCAATTAATAAAACTAAAGTGGATCTCGTTGGCTTGTAATTGCTAATGATCATGACAGCGTTATCGAAACCATTTTCATTTTAAAGTATCCTACAGGCATGTCTTAAATCTTGAGTTTAGAAATGATGTTTCCAAAGCAATAAGTAGACATTACATGTTTATCTTGCTGAGATCATTTACATCTGCTTCAGTCTTGAGGAAACATTACGTTTTAGCCGTGATATAGAAGAAAGGTTTTTGTGAAGCAATTACCTTTTTGATGGAGGAAATATTGGCACAAAAATATCTGAATAACAGACAACACATTAACCAGAATTTTCACCATTGTATGTGACACTACACAGCTAATTTATTCCTCAATTGCTTTATAAGTTAAAATGAAGGTGAACTATAATGTCAGCAATTTTTACAGCTGGAGATTATTATAGATTAATTGTTAATCTATAGTCAGCATTTTATCCCTTCAGTGGATCAATAAAACTGCGTACCTTGATTAGAAATTGAACACTGGGAATTCAAAGTTACACTGTACCCATAACAGGGACGTACGCATCCCAACCATGCCTGTCAATTGATAAAAAAAGAAAAAAGGAAACGGCAAAGGTGCCTTAAAGATAATTTTAACTAAAACAGTGGACTAAAACAAATTACGAGTTGAAAGCAACGTTTAAAATTTATTCATCTTGATATTAATAAAGTTATTGTTCCGATCGTTGTGATAAAATACATGAACGTTTTACAATTACACTCACGCCCTCCTTATGATCCGAATGAAAATAGGTTCAAAAAACATTTAATTAAAAAGATCCCGACTGATAAAAGCTTGATCATTAATAATATATATTTCTTTCAAGAAGAGAACAGTTATTTTTTGTAACAAGTCTTGCTCTCGAAAAAGTGTAATAAAATTAACTCTAATTTGCTTTCAAAAACAATTAACGATTTCTCCACGAGTCAAACTCTTATTTGTTAGAAAATAAAGTTTTTGTATTTAAAGAGAAAATATTATGGCCATTTTATGAAAAGAAAAATAGGAACTTTGATAACTTTCACTTCCAACTAAAAAAAAAAAAAAAAAAACTATTAAATTCATATTTTAAAATAAACATTTTTAGTGAAATGTAAAACATTTTTTTCCATTTATTTCACAACCTTTTTTATTGGAAACTATGCTAAATTCATTTCATTTTGCTGTATGAGTGTCATCAATCATACTCTTTTTTTCTGATAAATATCTTTTTTTTATTATTTTTTATTTGTATTTTACTCTTTCAAAGGTACAAGTTTCCACAGGTCAGAATTTAATGCTTCAATTATTTTTTTTTATTCTTAAATAAAATCTAATTTTGAAATAAATAAATTTAATATTCCAGAGTACATAAATTCTAGTGATTGATGATGTTTAAAAAAATATTTGTTGATTTTTGAACATTCGAATTTTAAATTCTTTAAAAAAAACACCTTAAACTACATTTTTATAAAATAATTTTTTTATGCTCACCAAATATTTTTATTTACATTACATACATACATATTGATAAATTTAAAAATTTCCAATTCATATCAAAAATATATTTTAAATTTGAATTACTTTCATAGATATGATCAAAGTGTTAATATGATTTCTTTTCTCTTAAATTTCAATTTTAAATTAATTGTACTGGTATTAATTTACTTTTTCACTGGTATTTTACAAAAGACCTTCGTAGGGAATCGTAAGCTTTCTATCATAAAATTTTATGATAGAAATAAAATATTTTTGGTAATGAAATTGACTTCGTAAGAAATCTTCAGATTTTGATAGTTATTATTTGCGTCAATAGATGGAGCTACTATATAAGTGTGAATTTATATAGATAATATTTTTAAATATTCACATTTATTAGATTACACATATTTTTTTTATTGATTATATATTAGATATTAACTAAACTGGCTCTTAAGTAAAACAATTTTAATAGTTCAAAGTGGGCGTTCTTTTGTTGTTGTTGGAGATAAAAAATAATAAATTGGATCATGCTCTTTATTTTCTTAATATTTTCATTGTTTGAAGAATTAAATGTTAAGACAGAATTTATTCCATCTTTTCATAAGCAATATAAATAAATCCGAGCTCCTAGTAAAAAAAAATTACAATTTTGTTCAGATAAATTGCACTTACTCCAATAGCAATTTCTTAAATATTTCTCTAACTGTTTCAGATTATAAAGTAAATAATTAATATTTCCATCTTATTATTGATCAACTACTGTAGAAAAAATAAATTATCCTCTTTAGAATTTCTACATTATTATTTCAAAAAGTCAAGCTTAAGAACATATTTATATTATAAGTACACCTCTTAAATTTTAGCAATAATTCTATACTCGATAAGTATGCATTGCATTTTTACACTAAAATTGCTAAATTAAAGATAAATTTTTAAAAGTTGTAAAATCGAAAAGAAATTATTCAACATCAACTTTTTAAGCAAAAAAATTGTATAGAACTTTTATACTAATATATAACCTTTTCATCATTTTCAAATATATAATACAAAAACATCTTTAATTATTAGGTACTATTAAAGTACTCCAAAGCGTTTTTATTATATTAAAATTATTTTTAAACTTTCCTTCGAAGAAGGCAACCATGAAACAGTTATTACCTCTACTATTAAGTACATAAATATATAATATCATTGTTGAAATTTTCAACAATATATGAATTGGCTGAAGTATTGATAAAAAATCTATTAGAAATATCCTAAAACTTAAAATTGAAAGACATATAGTTATTTTTCTGCTATTCAGAAATAAACATAAATAACGGATGTAAAATATCTTTATAGAAATAATATTGGATTCTTGTGTAACTGAAATTATTACATAATCTTAAATAATTAACAATTATAATATTTTATCAATCAATATCATTCAATTATAACAATATAAAAAATTAACAATATTTTTAGGCACGAAATGCATAGAAATATTAGTACATTATAAATGAATGGAAATAATTTGCTCTTTCTTTCAGCTGATTAAAAAATAAATTTTAACGTATACATAATAAAAATTTTATGTAAATATTATCATTTTTACTTAATTTTAAAAGTTGCTTTTAGAATTCTAATCTTGAATATAACTTAAATTATCAAACATTTCTTTCATATTTCTTAATCTGATAAAAATTCGGGATGAATAATTGAATTTAAAAGTTAATGATATTATTATTATTAGGATTATTGTTATAAAAAATAGATTATATAAAAAAAATTATCCTGATGTACTTAATACCTCTCAAAATTTTGTAGTGAAAAAATATGATTTTACGTTTAAAATTATTTAAAGCACATAGATCACATTAAGAATTTTATATTTCACTTACATTAAGTAAATTTTTACTTATTAATTCTATCTTTTTATTTATTTTATCTTAAAATGAATGTACAGATTATTCACCACAAAAGGAATTATTTCCAATAAAATTGGGTAGATGGCGCCATGTCTTTAGTTTACTTCAGTTTATATAAACTCAAATACTTTTTTAGTCCTAATAAAAATTTATTCTATATAAGTACTGCAAATTTTTCCATTCTGTATCAGAAATAAAATATGCATTCAGTATAAATGAATGTTTTAAAATTTATCTAAAAAAAATAATTTTAAAAGAATATTTTACTGAATTATTTTAAACATATTTATATTGCGCATAAGTCTATCCATTCAATAAAACAATGATATTAATAAATCCGAACTTTTAAATCATTCAAATGGGAATTTATGTCGATTAATTTGCATCAATTATCATCAAATTATTATTATATATTGTATTAGTACAGCATCATCTTTAATTCAAACCCTTTTGCCATATTCTTTAAAACTGAATTCGCCAACAAAAAATAATGTTCTCTTTAGCAAACCAAGTATTGAATATTGATATACTTACGAGGATAAGAGAAATTATTCTTAAGCTCATCAACTTACTTTTTATTCCACTTTAGATATATATATACTACTTTTGAAATTACATTTTCTATGAGAACTAAGTATTATATATATATATATATATATATATATATATATATATATATATATATATATATATATATATATATACATATATATATATATATATATATATTATATATTTATATATACATATATATATATATATATATATATATATGTATATGTATATATATATATATATATATTTGTACAAAACTTAAAATAATATAAAGTATAATGAGTATTTTCATCACGAAAAAGTTTCTCCATGTATATATTAGAAAATCAATTCAGTAATCACAAAGGATTTTTTATTTAATTAAAATTTTAACTGCACTCTAAACAGTATAAGTAATGTAAAAGAAGTGACTTTTAAAAATATAGGTTGTTAATTATATTTATTTAAATAATTACTACTATTATTTTAATTCATTTTATATTATATTGACTATTAAGTAGTTTTAATACGATGCCCTTTTTTTTAAACTTTAATATTTAATTTCAAATAAAAATCCCATTTAACGATATTGAATTCCATTTTAGAAATAATTTGCATTGACTACCCCAAAAAAATATAAGAGATTTTAAAACCTTCATATATATAAAACTGTATTCCTCATAAAAAATTGAAACTCAAATAAACAAATTTAAACGAAAATAAATAATTTAGGAAATGAATGATACGAAATATTCTTAGTTAAATGAGAAACTTGTGTACTCAGTAAGAGCTTCTTGAGATTACCTACAAATGAAAAAAAAATCAACCACATTTTACATATTTGTAATGGTACTTGAATTTTTTTTAATATTTAAAGTCTGCAATAATAAAATATTCAGCATTTATCGAGCTGAAATGAATAAACTGAAATTTTATTATCCATAAGTGGTAAAATACAATTCCGATAAACGAAATTTAAATTTTTATTTACTTCTAGCTACCATACAAACATATACATAGAGGCAGATTTCTTCAATTTATGAATAAAGATAGATAAACAACACTAGTAGATGGTGAAACAAGACGAAAAATGTACTAATTTTTGCTTAGCAAGATTATTTTATCACCAAATATTATGAATTTTGATTATAGTTTTAATTTAATTCTAAATTTTTTTAAAAGTTCTTGCTTCGATTTTCTAATATTTTCGACCTAAATGATTTTTATCATACCCCTTCACATTGACTGATTGGATAGCAATATTTTGTCAAAATATTGTTTTCATAATAATCCAAATTTTATTTTCTATTGATGATAACAAATGTCAGTGTTTTCTTTGCAATTGGATTAATTCATGAATTAATACAATCGGTCTTGTTTCAGAAAAAAAGTTCTTACCTCTCATAAATTATCTTAATAATAAATAGTGATGTTTTTTATTTGTCAAGAAATAAAATCTAAAATAAGAAAAGAGAATGAATTTTTTTTATAATTCTTTTCCTTTTAATATTAATTCTAAATTAAATTCTTTATTTCTTTGAACACTGTTTGAAATAAAAAATTTTTTTCAAACAGTGTTCAAGGAAACAGATTAAAAAACTCCTTAGTAGTTTAACTTTCATTTTATTTCTTATATCAATTGTCTAAATTAAATGCTGTACAGAAATTAAATGAAAATTTTATATTTTTTTATATAATCTGAAAACTCTTCAAAGTAAGAAATGAATTTAAAATTTTGATATAATTTTGTATTCCTTCTTCATAGAAAAGTAAGCCCACTTCATTTGTGTAATTACATTTTCATGCAAATAATTTAAATGTAAGATTGCGTATCTGAAAATCCCATCGAAGCGAAAGTACAGCTTTGAAAATAAAACAGCATTTTCTTTATTCACGTAACAAAGAAATGTTATTCACTGAGAAAAATTCAAAAAAATAAACGTTTTCACTTAAAAGAAATTGCAAAGCGTAGGCGTAATGGAAAAAAAAAAGTAATTCAAGACAGAACAAATTTGTTTTTTCTGTTTTTGCAAAGAGAAAAATCACGTCGGATTTATTAAAGATCAAAAAGCTATAACCAAATCAACTTTTTACTCGACTCCCTATAAAAATTTCAATGTGATGTCTTTTCAAATTAACTTCAATAGTAAACCTGAATCACCTAATATAAAAAATGAAATAAAATGTATAATTTGACAGCCAAATTACTGCTAAAATATAAAGGATTCCGGAAATAATGTACTTCTTAGATAAGCATACAGAAATCGGAGAATGAGAAAATAAGTACACATAATTATACGAATTTTAAATTCTGCGAGGTTTCAAACAAATGAAAGGATCGTAAAAGTAAAAGAAATAAAATGAGAGGGATGGGGGAATGTAAAAATGCTTTTTCCTCATGCCCTCTGTTCTTGTTTAAGCTATTTCCGTCTCTTTCTTTATTAAAGTAGGAGCACGGTTGCAGTGAGAGGCCAAAATAAATGGTGGCCTTGTTAATAAAGCAGAATACGTTTGAAGCCTAAATAGAAGAATGTTGCTGTTTCTTTTTATCATTAAAAAAGCCGAGAGAATATTAAATATGGGGAAATTTTCTTTTCAAGCAATTTTGAGCTTATACACAAAGTTTTGAATAAATTACTCTTTTATTTTTAAAAAAATGAAGCACTGTTTTTCTGAAAATAGTTTTTCTTGTCTTATTCCTGCTTCATGACGTATTTTTCTTATTTCATTATAACGAATAAATTACTTTTACCTTATTTAATCAGTTTATTTATCTGGTTAATTTTAAGTATGGTTAGAAGTGAAACTTCGTTTATGTGTTAAATTATTCGTTAACTAGTATTTGCTTCTCTTTCAATGGATTTTTAATTTAACGCAACAAATTGATAGACAAAATTCAACGTAAATTTACACGTTAAAAATTAAAGCATAAGATTTATGTAATTTATTACTTGTAATTATGTGTTTATTCATAAATTTGCAATCTAAAATATATTCATCTCGATAACAGAAAATGCTTTTCTAACTGGCAGCTGAATAGTGAGCGCTCTGACTTTTAAAACAATTATATTGAAGTTCAAATACCTCATACAATTTTCACGATTCATACATGGTGGAAATTTATTGCTGTTCGGAATGTAAGATGTATACCACGCTCCAAATAGCATAAAAGCTTCCAGCGATGAACAAATTCATACAATGCGTTATATTAATACATCAAAACTTAAAAAAAAATTTGCACTTGAAAAAGTATTGACTGTGTTATGATATGAATAAAGAGATAGAGTAGTGAAATTTTTACAATGATTTAAGTGTACGAGCGATAATTCTTAAAAATAAAATTATGGAAGCCTAATATTTGGGGAATAATTAGTTAGATTGAGGTGAATTTATGAGAACAAAAAAAATATGATTGTGTAGAATCATATCCAGAGTCATTGCAAAAAGTACTCTAATAAAGCCAGAGCCTTAGAGGTGTGCTTGAGTATTTTGGATAGAGAATCTCTTACATCCCAACTCCTGTGGAACAACGTGAATCGACTATGTAATGGACAGTTTAAAGTTAAAATTCTTTGTTAATTTTTATTTTTTTTATTTATTTATTTATTTTTTAACATTAATCAGTCATTGTCTTGTAAGAATGTTAATACTGCGGGAGTACTTTTTTCGTACGACATAAAGAAGAAAAGTAGGAGAATTTCTCAAGTATTAATCTAGTATTCCAACAGAAATGTATAAAAACATACATTAATTTACTTAATCTATTGTTGCTTAAAATCATTTACTTAATCTATTGTTGCTTAAAATTATTTACTTAATCTATTGTTGCTTAACAGCGGTTGTTGTTGCACCAGCATGTTCCTTTTACCTAGACTGTCAGGAATGTTCATAATTTAGGAGCAGAGATCAAGCGGAAGATCTCCAATACTTAGGCTGTCACCTCCAGAGGAATCACTTCACTTGGAGGACATTGCTACCACGACATATTTAATGTACCCTAGGGGAATTTAGTAAATATAACGCATTTTCAGTAAAGCTGGGATTTGAGCTCTTTGTTTTCCGATAGTGATAACGATCTCCTAAGCGACAAAAATAATGCAAAATTTTTACAAATTTTAAATTCGTAATTTTTATTCACTTATTTAAAATATTGGGAATTGAATTTGATATAATACGATAAATTCACTGAGATGCATATAAGCAAAACTTAATTTTTTTTGTGATTGCATTCAGAAAAATATCTTCAATGATTAATAAATTAGTGTTCAGGATTTTATAAAATGATAAATAAAAACAAATACTTTCCAATTAGTACATAATAATGAGTTGCAATATAATTAATACTTAATGAGTTGCTATATCCTTTTATTTAAAATGAAGCAATGAAGAAGTTTTCTTAACATAATTTTTGTAATGAAATGGGTGGTGAGACTATTCATAAAACATTTACATAAATTATTTAATGTTCATTTTAATTTTTGAAAGGAGAATAAGTCAACACAGATATAAAATTTATTTCCTATATGGTATAAAATTAATTTCACAAGTATTTATAGCAATATTCTTATTAAACAAAACTAATCTTCATTTAAAAGAAAAATGATGTCATCAAAGAATTTTAACATATAAGGTATATAATTGTCTTTCTTTTACAATAACCCTCAGTATTTTAAATTTTATTGAATTTTTCTTTCTTTTTATTAAGAAAACTTTAGCTTCTTCAATTTCTTAATCATCTTCTATAATGGTTTCTATGAAATCTAATTTCCGTCTTTTCAGAAAGAATGCTTCACTCAATAAAGTAAATTATATTAACAAAAGAAAATTATATTTAAGTAACACATTACAAAGTACATTTTTTGTTGAAATTCGTTTGCTATATAGTATCAAGCCTACAATCTAATTTTTTGTACGCATGAAAAGCTTATATAAAGTACTCTAGTTAAAAATATGACTACTAGCATATACTTTTTCGAATCACATAATGAATGTAGAAAAATGAGCTTAACATTATGTCATTTGTATATTATCGTTATTGAAAAATGAGCTTATCATCGTTATCATCATGTTATTAAAAATGAGCTTATCATCATGTTATATACTATAGTATATGAACCATATAAAAGAATTTTAAAAGGCATTAGAAAATGGCGATTGAGTTGAATTTATATTATTAAACATTAAACTTAAAATATATAAAAAAATTAAAGTATCTCAATGTAAAATTGAAAAGAAATATATTTGTTAAAATAATTTTAAGTTTATATATTAAACTGATATGTAATCAGTAATAAAATAATATCACTTTAAATAATTTAAATGAAAAATTTAATCACTCTATGCTAATGAGAAAATAAAGTGTAAAGTAAAAAATAAATGTAGAAAGTGATTATTATGTATGGTAATGAGAACATTTTTACTTAATCAGAAGGTGTAGTTTTACAAAATTAAATAAATATTCAAAATTAATATCTATAGTTTAATTATAAATTACATGCATTTTTAATAAAAATTTTATTATATATTCTGATTAAATTCAAAATTTTTTTTTCGTAGACTCTTTGTTAGTGTTTTCCATTTGAATTAAATTGCTATTATTTTTTACAGCTCAATGAATTTTCCACATTTATTAGTGTTTTTCTTGATTAATTATAAGGAATGACAAATATGCAGTTCTCTGAAAAAGCTTAAATATATTTACTTCAGGTAATTCTCTTAAATTCTGTAAAAGATGAGAATTTTAGCTATAACAAAATTTATAAGTTATTCTTTTGCATTAGAATTCATATTTATTTTTAAAAAAAATGAGATGTTTTAACATATAATGTTATAAATCCAACAGTAAGTACATAAATTTCTAAATTATATATTTAGAATTGATATTAATGTGCTTTTTAGTTCATTTATTAAATAATTCAAAATTTATATAAAGCTAAATTGTTGTTTATGTGTATGTTGCAGATTAATAACACTTTATATGTATATATCATAAGTTTACTTTCAATTATAATACAAAACATTTCTTCTGGAAAAAGAAAAATTGTATTTATAAATTATATCGATAGATGGCAGCACGAATTATCACAGTCTGACAATTTTTTGTATGGAAACAGACAACAAAGAGTTTTTGACGGTATACAGTCATTACTCGAACATATTGGTTCTATGAAAACTAGAAAAAAAATTTTCATTTCATGAATGCAAATGAATTTTGAAAATTTGATGTAAAAATTCATCTTTATAAAATGAAAACTCTTCAAAAAATTTGTTAGGAATTTTTATTTTATTTTATTATTACACACACACACACACACACATATATATATATATATATATATATATATATATATATATATATATATATATATATATATATATATATATATATATATATATATATATATATATATACATCATTTTCATAGCAATTTCGAAATTGATCTCACTAATTTAATAACCTATAAATCTAATTAGTAAAAAAACTATGATTTCTTTTATCAAGAATTCTCTTAATTTAATTGTTGGGGTATATCTTTTGAATTAAAATATTTTTGTACTGATGCTGGAAAACAATAATTAAGTCCGAAAACTATATCGAGTTAATTTATAAAATTTTAACTTTTTCTATAAATAAATAAAAATTAAAGACATAATTTAATGCTAGTTTTGCTTAGAAAAAATTAGGTTATAATTTCTTATTACAAAAAGAAATTTTTAATGAACAAAATTTTGTTGCAAGTAGATAGATAAAAGTTCTTTTTTTTTTGTTCGTATGAATAAAAATCATTTACATGATTAAGAAATAAAATATTGCTTAAGAGTAAAAATTATTTTATATTTGATTTATTTATTTGGGTAAAACCAATTTGGGTAAAACAAATAGTTGTAAAGGTTAGAAAAAAACTAACCTTTACAACTATTTACTTCCATTAAAATTGTTTAAAACAACTTCATGAATTTACATTTTTAGAATTTCTTTGTAGATTTTTAATTAAATTTGCAGAATTTCTTTGTATCTAGTAAATGAAATTAATAAACATTAACTTAATAAGAATTTACTTATTTCAGCTCTAAATAAAATCTAGCTGAGGGCAGAAAACATAAATTAAAATTAATTACCTTTACTCATAACTCAGATTGATATGTTAGTTAAAAAAAAGTGACTAAAATTTAATTCATTATTCATTACACATATTAATAAATATTTCATTTATAAAATAATTTCAAGGTAATTTACTTTTACCTAATAATTTTAACTATACAAAACACGAGCATTTTTTTTCTGCCTTTGCAATTATATTTTTTAATTATTTCTTTAACCACAAATAAGATTTGAAAAAACTTCATTTTTATTTTTAATTAGTTTAAACTCACTTCCTACACAATCCGAAATTTTTTGAAAAATCTGTTCCAACAAATTAGATTTGCAATTACTAGCGCTTAAATTCGTTTGAAATTTACAAAATGATTTGCAATAATTTAATTTTAATCAAGCTTAGATAACTGGAAGCATAATTAAATTTAATTATTTCGAAGAAATGCTTATGAATAATTTGTTCATGAATAATTTATTTTCTTTTGATTCTGATTTAGAAAACAACAAATTAGACTACAGAAATGTTAAAAATTTTGGAGCCTTAAGATTTTATTTTGCTAGAAGCTAGAATCGTAATTATAAATCTCGCTTTTATAATCGAAGGTCAAATTAATAAACGCATGTTAGTTAATTTCAAATTTATTAATTGTTGAATGAGAAAAAAAAGTAATTAGTCAAAAATTACGCTCTAAAAATCAGGTGATGTTTTAATTTAATTTAATTTTATTTACCACTTGCAAAATTATATCTGCTAAAGAGTTTTTTTATAAAAAAATCATCAATAATTATTAAATTATTTACTAAGTGCACTAAAGTGTAAGCAAATTTTTATACAAGAAATAAAGTTTATTTTAAACTTGTAATCTAACATGATTATATTTAGACCGTAAGCAATTTTATAATTTACTTTAAAAATTAATCTCTTCAATTTTAATTTTTATTTAAATGTAAAGCTATTTTTAAAAAATAATAATAAAAAAATAATGTATTCATAGCTTTAAATGTCAAAGAAATTAATTTTTTGGCAAGTGCTTTAGCAGTACAAACTTCTTATATAACTTTTTGAGTATAAAACTGAGATTTCTTATCAGCAGTATTAAATAATCCTTTTATATTCGGTAAAAAATCAAATAGATGTGAAATCAATGCTTTTGGAATGATCAACTGAAGTTCTTATTTTAGAGCTTTTATAATAAAAATATGTTAATAAATACAAAACATAATTGTGATTCACTTGCTAATATTTTTCCGAATTGTAATCAATATCAATTCCCTGTGGTAGAAAAGTAATAGCCAAATTTTGTGAATATATTTTAATTGTGTTAATAATGTAATATTCAGTTAAAAATGTATACATATTACATTATTTACTTCTTATGGAATCATTTATAAGACATTTGATTCAGGCATAAGAAAAATAGCATGAAACTTAGAACACGATACTGAAAATATTATTTTTTGTTATGTAAAATAATTTATGCATATTGTATCGTCAACAACATTGCAAAACATATTTACCCCGAGAAAAATTTGAATTGTAAAACTTAAATTCAGCACATGGCAAAAAGTTTAAAATGATAAACAAACTATTTGATTAATTTTTATGTACTAAAAAACTCTTTAAAAGCAATAAAATCTTATAACCAATGGTGTATAAACTCATCACTATAGGTCACTCGTCACTACGTCACTATAGGTATCATTCTGAAGAATCAGAATGATACCATTTCAGATGATACCAGCAATGTTGTAAGGTAGTTATCTTTTAACTGTCTTAAAATACATTGATAAAAATACCAATGTCAACAATCTGTCTACGAATGACATGTGGGAAATGATATCATCTTTTGTTTAAAGCCAAGTAGCAAATGTCATCAAATATTTGACAGTAATGTTGATGTAAAGGTGGTTACTTTCTTAATTTATCAATTTTCTTAGGCATTTGTAACTCAGAAGCCCTAAACTGATGACTATTTCGTCTCTATGGAAAACATAGATTTTAAGATATTGATACCTAGCACATTTAAGTTAGGTAAATCATTGAATAGACAAACTTAGTTTAGTCCTTATTGTCAGGAATTCTAATATTGGCTTTTTAAAATAATATCTGCTGTGCAACTAAATACGATTGACAAGATTCTAGAAATTATGTCCTATTATTTGCAAATAGGGTTGAAAATACTCAGTTAATGAGGAAAAATTTATTTTCGAACCAGATTAATGAAAAATTACTGATGACATATTGCGTGTAAATTATGATAAAATATTTCTTAATTTATGCAGAATAAATGTTTGTTGAGGAAGAGTTTTGCGCAGAAATTCATAAAGGTGTAAAATATAGATTACTGTCTGTTATGAGATATTATTTCATGCAGAATTCCTTAATTTATGTCTAAAGTTAATTAAGATCTTTCAATGAAATAATATTCAGATCAAAGCAAATAATATACTATAATTAAAAAAGATAACTTATATTATAATATTTTAAACATTTGTTGCTCTTTCAGAAATGTAAAATATTAATAGAATATAATGAGATTAGTTTATAAATAAAGAACATATTCCTGAACATAATAATTTAGTTAATCTTGCTTTTATTATTTGATTTCAATGAAATCATCAATGAAAAGTCTTATTAATTTATTAGAACATCAATTAATTCATAATACATCAATAGAGTTTTCTATGCGTAAGAAAAATATTAACAATAAAGTAAGCGAGGAACACTGCTAAATCCTGATGTGAAACCGGTCCCTGATAAAATGTTTTATTATATTTTATTTCACAATCTTTAATGGCAAAATCATGTGTTAACGAAAATATTTGATACCTTCCCATTTTGTCACTCAAAGAATTTAGCAGTCTACTTGTATTCAATATAAAATCCTCGTAAGCCATCCCTAAGTTGAATGCTCATTCATTTTAACGAAATTCTCTCCTTTAGAAAGTGTCGAGAGGAACTTATAAATGCCTCCAGACGTGGTAGCAATATAAATAATTGAACCCTTGGGTGTCATTAGTTAAGATTAGAGATACTCGAAAATTGCAGAAATACCTCTTAAGTTGCTTCTGTAACCGGGAAGATAATACCCCGACTCCGGGCACGCTTTTATTCGTCCGCAACATGTGCGAATTCACACCGAATTCCAGCGGAGGTGTTGCACATATTTATGTGCGAGTATGAAATTTTCGGAATGCTGAACACTGCCTGACATCCTCTTCCGGATGGCGAAAAGATCCTAGGATTTATGTGAAGACATCGGAAAGGAAATGTTCGTAAGTGGGCGCACGGGAGAGGGTAAATTTCGTGGCTGATTTCTGGTTTGCGGTTCCGCGGTTTAAGTTTCAGTGATTAATAGAGGAAAATGCCCCTTTTAATTGTTTTCATTTTATTTTCCAGAACAATAATTTCTAATAAAGCTGAATTAAGCAATTGATAGAAATTTATCATGCACTCGAGTAGTTATAAGCCTATTTAAACATCGGAAAATGATTTGATTGATTTTGGGGATAATGATATAATGATAAAAATTCAGGTAAATTATGCTTGTCTTTGAAGCATCTTTAAATCGTTTATTTGTATGCATTAAGTGCTATTTAATTACAGGAATTCAAAAGCATTAAGTACTTGAAACCAGAAGTTATTATTTCAATTTTTAGGATAAAAAAATACCAAAAAAATGGATCATTTTCCTCGTAAATGAAAAGGCACAACACACATAAATTTAATACATTAATATTATATATTCTTTTATTTCTAATGTCAGATTAGAAAACAACTGTAATCAGAATAACAATTATTAAAGCATTTAGATTAAAGTAACATGAACTCAAATAATGAAACTGAAACTACAATAATGTCGTTAATGTTTACACTTATGCCACACTCTTCAGCATCTCTCCCACTAGTGTCCCTAACTCAGTACCGGACAACAACACAAATGGTTCACGCCCATTTCTTCACGTGATTTCATCGTTCCAAAACACTTCTCTAAGAGATTTTTTAATCTACAGTTAGGTGATATAGAATGGAAGTTTTTGTAAATTGAATTCATGCCACACTCTTCAGCATCTCTCCCACAAGTTCCCTTAACTCAGTGCAGGGCAACGATTTAAATGGTTCACGTCAATTTTTTCTCATATGTTGCACAGTTTGCCAAAAGGACTTGACAGTATTCTTATATGATATCACTATTTAGGCAGGAAATCGTGACCAGTAGTGAGGTGTGATATGGCAACAGATCTGTTCCTTGGCCAAAATAGAATATTTGCGATTTCAACGCTCCAAAATACTTCTAAGAAGTTTTTTAATCAGCAGTTAAGTGGCATAGAAAGGAATACGCTTATGTGCTATTTGGACAATCATGTGTGCTTCATTGAAAAGGGAATCATATGTATCATTTCTCAGGAGTAAATAGTGTGCTTGTGATACCGCAATGAAACCGCTTTATATTTTTCAATTCAATCATTGAGTGTCGTATGAATATTTAACCTAAATAAGAATGTGTTTGTGTTGGCTTTGTGATTTTTCTACACAATTCTTATGATATAATTCTTATAATTTTGCACATGAAATGTACATTCTGCAGAATTAAATCTAAAATATAATTATGAATACACAACTAAAAATATGATTATAAATTCTCCTTTCTTATAAATGTTCAAAATATTACTTTCTATTTGAAATTAATAACAATTAATAGTATTTTCCATACACAATTATATCGAAAGTTTCTTATATAATTTTATTATAGTTGTAATCTTATAACCAAAATAAATTAACATAAAGAAACTAAAAATGTCACATAAATGAACTAAGAAAAATTAGTAACTCAAGTTATGAATAAAAATCTTTTTATGTAATAACAGTTTTATTCTTAAGTTGAATGCATCATTTTTTAATTCATTTAAATAACTAAACACACAAAATATTTTCTTTTAAAGTC
Source organism: Latrodectus elegans (assembly GCA_030067965.1). NCBI lineage: Eukaryota > Metazoa > Arthropoda > Arachnida > Araneae > Theridiidae > Latrodectus > Latrodectus elegans. Next base: position 46,036,256 of record CM057821.1, read on the forward strand.
CTTAAATTACACATAACATTCCTTGCAAACATATAAAGTTTTCTTTCTAACTCCTAACATTATTTATAGAGAGCTTCAATTCATGTTATTTTTTTTTAAATCCAAAATGATTTACTTTCATTTAATATGAATTTATTTGCTTAGTTTATAGCATTGTGAATTGCTAAAAATTTAGCCATATATTTCATACACAATTAAGTTTATTTAAAAACTATTTAAAATTATATTAAAAACTTTTATTATATAATTATTTTATCAAAACAGACTATTTAAAGAAAAATTTACTTAAATTTAATATTTTTTCATTTAGCTTCAAATCTATAAATTTTTTATAGTAATTAAGTTATTGTATTTCTAAAAGTTTCGTATTTTTCAATAAACTTAAAATTATATAAATTTTATTTTTGAGTAGAATTGGCAAGTAAAAATTCTCAAACTCGTAAAGCCTAAAATGAAATTTAATAGCAAATTTTTATGCAAGAAATAAAAACAATAAGCAAATAATGTCAGTTTCTTATGCTAATAAGGGTGTGAACTGAATAATATGAATAACAGTAAACACTAAAGAAATGTTTTTCAACATTGGGGAGAAAATATAGTACATCTCAGACAATTTATTCGATAAATATAGAACGAATTTTATATTCTTTCCATTTCTTTGAAAAATAAAGTTGAGAAATGTTGAAAACTAGAAAAATTGGGTTGGACAAAATTTACTTCCATAACTTTATCCAATATCTACGTTTCTCAACTCCCTATTTTTGACCTACACTTTGTCTCGTGCGACGGAAGAACAGTGGTTATTTGCTAGGGAGCAGATAACATATTAAATTGCTGTTTCCTGATACAAAGAGGAAAAAGCGGGGATCTGAAATCTGCGTACCGAAATCAATGAATTGTTCATCACAGTATTCAGCTTTTTATAATTATAAAAATGTTACGCCATACATTTATATCAATGTGAATGAAAACACAAATAAATTTGAACATTTTAGGGATGAATTTTGTACATATTTATTTGTTTGAATTTATAAAAACTACTTTTAATTAGATTATAATTTTTTTTTAAAATAAAATCTAATTTTCTAGTAATTAGATTTTATTTAAAAAAAAATTCAAAATAAAATCTAATTATTAGAAAAATTGAATGCATTGTTTGTTGTTTTTAAATAATTTTAGTTTTTTTTTTTTTTTTTTTTTTTCTTTAAATGTTTCCGTGTTAAATAAATGAAATAAATATCATTCTATTAATCTTTTGTTTTTATCCGTGCAATATTGTTAAGATAATAGAATAATTCTGACAAGCAAAACTGCGTGATATAGACTATGCCGTACTATTCAGAATTGCAGATTCTAGATTCGATCACATCCATTGTTGCCATTGCTAGACTACGCGTTTCTACTTCCTAGAGTCATAACTGTGGTGTTAGATTTTCTGCACATTTCTGAATATACTTATTTGAAATGAAGGCATGGGACTCGCTCTATAAAAAATAATCTTGTTAGGCAATTAGACTGCGAATATTCAAATAATTTACATTATTATACAATTCGCTACACCATTGCTGAAAAGAAATAAATACTTATCGATTTTTATTTAACTGATAAGTTGCATGGAATTGTTTTAGTTTCTCTGAATGCATGGACAAAAAATGCATTATACGTAATTAATAACATTAGGAAAATTTTAAAAAAATACTTATATAACTTAAAATGTACTAGTAAAAGTCAAAGAAACCGGGTTGTATTGCAAAATATTGAAAAAAACTGAATAATAATAAATAATAATTTATGAAATTTATCTTAGAAATCAGTTCTTGTATGGAATTAAATTGCTAGGTATGTTATTTTTGACAATTAACAATATTTTGAATATAAAGTTTGACCACCGAAGAAGATAACAAATATACTACCGATATGATGTGAATTACATGGTTCAATATTTTAGTTCGGAAGAAGAACCATTATTTAAAAAAAAAAAATGTTGATCGCTGAAGAAGCTATAGAACATAAATACCTTCTCTCACCTTTGTAAGAGATCTTACTCTTGTTTATATTATTTTAGAAGGCATTTAATGCGAAAAATTCAATTCAGCCATTTAATGCGTAGAATTCAATTTAGCTATTCAATGCGTAAAATTCAATTTAGCCATTTGGTGCGTAGAATTCTATTTAGCTACTGAATACGTGGAATTCAATTTAACCATTTAATGCATATAATTTTTTGCTGTTGAAAATTATTTTCAATTTTATGACTCCTTATTGTCTAGCATAATCTTTGTTTTTTCTTATATTTTAATAGTTATATATCATAAAAAATAATAAAGTGCTTTTGTTATTATGTATATCAGTTTATTAACATAAATATAAGAGATTTCTTAAATTGATAATTAACAATTTCTATAGAATTTTCTATTGAATTAAAACACTTACATACTTGATTTTCGTTAGTGGGCATATTATATACGAATTTTGTAAGATTTAATACATTTTTCTCTATAATATATATCTCAATTTTGTAATATTTAATTTTACATATTATGTATAATAATGTTTATGTAATTTATTTATTTTGAAAATTTAAACAATTCCTTTCGTTTTCATTTCAGGAGAGCCTTCAGAATATGACATCAAATCAGCACTTTCAGGTACTTCAAAAGTTTATGATGACTTCAATTTTATTATTTACAAAAGTTTATGATGAAAGTTATTACAAAAGTTTATGATGACTTCAATTTTATTATTTACAAAAGTTTATGATGAAAGTTATTACAAAAGTTTATGATGACTTCAATTTTATTATTTACAAAAGTTTATGATGAAAGTTATTACAAAAGTTTATGATGACTTCAATTTTATTATTTACAAAAGTTTATGATGAAAGTTATTACAAAAGTTTATGATGACTTCAAATTTATTATTTACAAAAGTTTATGATGAAAGTTATTACAAAAGTTTATGATGACTTCAATTTTATTATTTACAAAAGTTTATGATGAAAGTTATTACAAAAGTTTATGATGACTTCAATTTTATTATTTACAAAAGTTTATGATGAAAGTTATTACAAAAGTTTATGATGACTTCAATTTTTTTTTAGTTTTTCTCTCTCTGTAACACTTATTATTATATTGTGTGTCATACAACTAATATTATATATAATCTAGAAGTGATATCAATGTTTTAAATAACAAATGTAGCTTTACTTCTTACTTTCTTTTTCTTTGAATGATTTTTCCCCTCTAGTGGACAGATTTCACTGCTGAATCATAAAAGCTCTAGTTTTCAGATAAACTTTAAGAGTGATCGATTCTCATAACATAAAGTAAAAGCTTGCATTTTATGAATCCATTTAAAATTGTAGATCTCGGTCGAATTATCTTCATTTTGAAATTTTTTTAGTAAAATAATATATAAATCAAAGTTCACACACTTTAGTATTATAAGTATGTTTCTTTTTGACATACATTTTGGTGTTGCATGATAATCTTTGTTCATGCATAATACCTATAGTTTGGAATAAATTTCTATGATTTGTTGATTCAACTTTCTAACTATTAGTAGATCATCAAGCAAATATTTTTCTTGAAAATATTTTGATTATAAAATTCATTTAAAAATAATTCGGTATCTATTTAAATTTTGTTTTCCTCTTATGTGAATCAGAATGTAAATTCAACTAGAAAAAATAAGGTATGTTGGAGTTATATCATAGATAGGCATTAATTTAATACCTTATTTTTTTAATTTATATTTAATTATCGTAAATGTTTTTTTTTTATTTGAAAATTTGCGTACCTATTTACTCACGTATATATCTACTCAATAATAAATAAAGTGATGCGTTTGAAAATGTTATCAAACTTTTTTCAATAATTTGTGAAAAAAGGGAAATGTGAAGAAAACATTGTTGCTCAGAAAATTAATGGTTCCATGAAATGATATTTTGATACGCAATATTAAGTAAAGAAATCAGAAAAAGTCAATATCGAAAATGCATTTAATTCAATTTCTAAAAATCAAAATAATTTGGAATTTTTTTTTTTGATTATTTATAACAGAGAAATATACTGTTATTTATAACACAGAGAAATATTTTCTATATGACTAACATTATCTCTAATAATATAATATTTGCTTAAAAAAGAGGCCTGCACAATGTTTACTTGATCAAATGCAATATGTGGTTGACCCCTGCCGAACCTATTTGATCCTTGTGTGGCCGAAGTAGACTCTGTGGTTATCTCCCAGTGTCCACCTGTCGTGAGAATACTCTTCCGTCCAATGCTAAGAGAAGGATCAATTCGGAAAGGAAGCAGCATGGGGCGGCGCAGAGTGCCGCCCGGTAATCTCCTCTGTCTTGCCGCATCCGTAATAGACCACAACAACAATGCGGGGCATCCGATACAATCGGAAACGAGAAAATTCTAGGTAGGTCTCTCCTACATAGGAAGAGACATTGTGAAAGTAGGGGGTGTTGCCATACAGAAAGGCTTTTTCCTTTCTAAAAAAATAGATTGAAATAGAAGACTGAAACCTGCTATATAGGTATATATGTGTGTAAGGAAATAGAAATTAGAATCCATTTCAGATATTATGGTTTCTCATTTTATTTTATTTTAGATTTCATTTAAATTAAGACAAGATTTTTAAATATATTCACTCAAATAAAAGGATAGTTTTTTTTTTCTTTTTTACATTGATTTTTTCTTTTATTAAATAGAGGTAACTCATTGTTTGGTATTTTTATAAATATCATGTTATATTACATGGTGAATATCATGTTATATTACATGGTATTCTCATATAATAAATAATAATATGTGAGCTGAAATTAGTGAAGTTAATTTGCATTCATATTGTTTTAAAAGCGAACGGGTATTTTAGAAGTAGTTTATATATGCTTAAGAAGACAATTTAAAATAACTTTTAGTATTATTTATAACCAATTTCTATTATAAATAATTATGCTGTACACATATTTCAAATATTTTCAATTTTGCTTAAAATTTTACCGAAATTGTGATTTAAATTATTCCTGGTTATAGGAATGATTTAATGTTACTTTCTTATAGATGTGATTAATTTTTATCTTAAGGAGTTTTTTATTATTTTTTTTTTATTTCATCATAAATATATAACATAATTTGTAAATACCTACTTTTAAATTGAAAATAATTTTCAATTTATATGTAATACAGTTCCAGAAGTTTATATCACCATATATATTTCCTTCAATAAATGCATTTTTAACATTTGTGATGTTTTGTTGCTTAAAACAATTGTTTAATTCCAGTTCTAACCAATTAAAATCTATAAAATATGAATTAATAATATATATATGCATTATTTAGTTATGTACACAACATACGAGGATTCTATTTTTATAAAATAAATACTATTATTTTAAGTACTATCTATTGACATATCAAAACTTTGATTTGGATGAATAAATATATATGAAAAAGTAGAAAGCAAATACATTTACAAGAATGTTTAGAAAATACACAGATATGTATGATTTTGGCTTATTAGATTTAAGAGTTGGTACCAGGTTCAATACCAACCACTATTAAGTAATTTGAAATGCATATTACGTTTCTTTATTCTACCCGACAGAGAAAGTGGTTGAGTTTTCTGGATTTCTTCTCTTGTTATACGTGAATTTGGCCACTATCTACAAAATGTCTTCCTGATTTTAATTTACGGCCTAGGTATTTAAAATGCCGTTAAGATTATCAGTATGCAATGGCAAAATGTGATTATTGCTCTTAATCCTATCAATCAAACCTTTTATTGAATTTTGATTACTTATGACTGTTCAGATAGAAAGCACAAAATCATAATAAAGAAGAAATTCACTTAATATCAATAAAAAATATTCCGATAGAAAGCATAAAATTATAATAAAGAAAAAAATGCACTTAATGTTAATAAAAACTGTTCAAATAGGAATCATAATATCATAATAAAGAAAAAGTGCACACTTTATATTAATAAAAAAACTGTTCAGATAAGAATCATAAAATCATAATAAAGAAAAAGTGCACTTTATATCAATAAAAAAAACTGTTCAGATCACACAATAATCGATAGAATTACACAGATAGAATCACACATAAAAGATAAGAATCACACATAAAATCATAATAAAGAAAAAATGCACTTAGTGTCCATAAAAAAACTGTTCAGATAGAAATCATTATAAAAAAAGCATGCAATTAATATCAATAAAAAAATTGCAAGCAATCATACATTTTTTTAAATTTGACTTTTTCAAAATTTTACATCATGAAATACTATGCATCTTAATATTTAATTTTAATAATTCAAAACCATGCGCATCACTTGATCTCATAGATTTTTAAATTCCATTATTTGGACGCATGTTTAAACCTTAGAAAAATATATTAATTTTTTTGTAAGATAAATATTGAAATCCTCTTCACAACTTCAGGCTTTCCACGGTAACTACATAGTAATAATGAAATAGTTGCAAAATATTTTCGTTTAAACAATCTAGCAATTTAGTTTGAATGAATTCTAATCTTATAACTTTATATAAAGCAAAAGTACTTGCTTTTTTTACCATGAAAACAAAAGAAACATTAAATATTGATATAACAATATTTATCATAACCCAGGGCAATAACAGTACGTTTAAATATCATGGTTACATACATATAAACTAGAATAATATTGAGCTATTTTCTGGGTCTTTAATATGACAATGAAAATACCACAATATTATTTTAACTTTCTGCTCAATAAATGCGTTTAAATACGCCAGTGACACCAAAATCCTTTATTCCCCAAAAGAAATTCCAGAGAAAATCCAAAAATTAATTTCCTTCATGGATCTTTGCAAGACACAAGCCAATCATGGCTAAAATAAGCACAACGTCTTAAGCAATTTAGACAAGACTTAATAGAAGAAAGGGATTCGATTAATAAATTCAGCGGCTTCAAGAGAGGTTTTAATTTTCGGCACTTGGAAATAAAGACTTAAATATCAAGGACAGAGGGGAAGAGGTTTCTGATCTTTTCGTTTCACACGGCGGTCTTAATTAGAATTTAGAACCCCACACGCCTGGTAGCGTGAAAGGGAGACATTTATCCTGCTTAACGGAATACATTTGAGTCCTTTCCACTGGTATAATCTAAATAGAGACTGTTAAAACCGGTATTTTTCTCTTGTTTTGCAGGAAAATGATCCTTGTACCCGGGAATGTGTTCACGATAGATTCAAGAGTTAATCTTTTGTGAAACGTTGGACGATTAGTGGGTGGGTAGAATCGTATTTTTGTATCCATATTCTTGACTTGGACTCCGAAATCTCGTTGATTTAAAGATTGGATATGACTTGTCTTAGATTAAGTAGAGAAATTTGAATAAAATCAATTGAAATAAATCAAGCTATTAGAATGTAATGGTATTGATGTGTTGTTCAATTCACTTAAACTGTTCAATTAAACAACCAGTTTGAAAGACTTTTGATGCCAATTTTATAATAATAAATAAAATTACACTTAAAACTAAATATGAACATTAAAATTTCCTGCCTAAATTTCATAATTTATTACAAATAAATTATTACAGTTTTGAAAAAAAAAGAGTTAAAAATTCAAAATAATTTTTGTTTCAGTATTCATTAGGAAGTATTTGTATATTTCATTATATAAAAATATACCAGAAAATGTCAAAATGGAAAAAACTGCAAAAGATAATAAGGAAACCCATATATAGATTAAATCTTTCGTTGTCATTTTTTATACATTGATTATATATAAGATGCATAATTAGACATGCATTTATAAATTGCAGTTTTGTTTTTACATCAAGAAAGTGCTTAGCAATAATAATAAATAACACGAAAATATGTATATCATATGATTATAATTTGACTCATACTTTGTTGAATTATGCTAAAAAACAACATTTACATAATAAAAATAACATAATCTATTAAACAATGATAATGCATTTCTGCGAAGGAAGAATCGTTGGAAAACGTAACAAAATCCGAATTACCAGCAATCCTAGGTTTAAACAAAGCATTTTTTCAACATGGTCAGACCATTGCTGAATTTTTTTTAATTCTAGCAAATAAATATTGTGGCAACAAATTCTATGTGTATTTTGACATGAGCAACATTACATGATTTCTCGAATGATCTTGTGGATCACGTTAATAATCTTTATTAATACTTAAAAGATCCCCAACGCGTGTTATATATTCTCACATTATTACTAATTTCTTCCTATGAAATTTAAATAATATTTGAGATGAAAGCTATTTATTACAGAATCAGAATCTAAGTAATTAGAATTATTTTCATTATATATTAGAAACCACCAGAAAATTAACAAACATATATAAAAAAAAACATAAAATATTTTTTTTTACAAAAAAATTTATCGTGCCATAGCTAATTTTTAAATTTCTAGGAAAATTACATCTTCAATGTATAAATTGTAAAAGTTTTGAGAAATGAAAAGTAAGTGAACCTATAATAGATTTGTATGTACGAAAAATGAAGGATTCTCATGCTCTCAAAAGAAAGAATTTAACCACAAATATTGTCTATCTTCATTCAATAAGAAATTAAAATAAACAAGATGTTTATAAATTATTTTACTTTTAAACCATAATGACATTGCATACTATCTTGTAGTCAATCTTGCACACTATCTACAGTTAACTGATGAGATCGATGTATCAGCAATATTGTGTGTTTACTAATATTCTCCGCAAACCTCAGAACACTACAATTGTGGATTTAATCAGATTGTGATACATAGCCACATTAAAATTCTGATACAGGATTTGATCACCCAAAAACCAAACATGGTTTATTATACAAGAAAATATGCATTATTTTCTACATTGAGTTCTTGAAATCTGACTGAAGATGATGTTATCAAATAATTGAATATGTACCATGTGTGTGGCTTAAAAATTAAAAAAAAAACGGATTAAATTAAAAAAATATACGGATGAAGCATTTTTATTTTCAACTGTGTCAAGTTACATTTTTATGCAATTAAACTGTATTGCTTTATTTATGACTGTATCTTCTTCACGTATGATGCTCAACAGCTTAATACAGCAAAGAATCATGGATTGTTTTGACATTTATCAATAGTATACAAATTCAGTATTTCTGAAAACTCAAAGCAAGTAATGTTGCAAGTTTTCGTATTTAGCATAGTGACTTTAAACATATGTATTATATTAAGTGTACATCATTAAACATGTACATTATTTTGGAGTAAAATAGACAGTTAATAACTCGAATTACCTTAACTGATTCTTATACTGAAGTAAATGATATCTTTACTTAAATTCAAAAAATCATTTGATGAATAGATCAGCATGCAACAGAAAATGGATTTTTATTTATAAAAAACATATACATTGAGGATAACTGTACTGTGCTGATGAAATCAGCCAATCTAAAATCAAATTCTCTTCTATTAAATATATGGGAGAAAAAATTATTTTAATAATATATTTCAGAATATCAAATTAACCAAATAAGCTTAATGATACATTTTTTTAATTCTGTTAAATGAAAAACCAAAAGCGTAAGTAGCAAAAATAAAAAACATCGTTTATAATAATGTATAAAAAAATAAAGAAAATAAGATGCTCCTAAGACGGCTGAATGTCCATTATTGCTTAGGATATCAACCGAATTTGATTTATTTTATATTGTTCATAGCATTAAATTATTCAATGACTGAAAATGAAGGTTCTATTTACATATAAAAGATAACATATATCATGAGGGATTCTTCAAAATAAACTGATTAGCGAATGTGTTTTTCTGTTTTCAAAATTGTAGACTATCAAAGAACCATAATATTATTTTATGAGATAGTACGTTTTGACTTGAATCCTTACGAAGTTTGCCATTAGTCTTTAGAAAATTGATTTTCAATGTTTAGAGACGTACTGAGCTACCAAGAAGTGTGTAGAGAAAACCAAGTCCGTAATGGAAAAAAAAAAAAACATAGTTTGTGCAAAATCGTGATTTCCTACGTAACAGCTCGTAGATATCGCACACACCTCCCACATAATCTTCGTCTCAGAACACGCTCCTTTGCGTGTGAGGGGGACATCAATACGCTCGCTTGCTTGCCGAAGTACCTGCCTCTTTCAGATGTTCAGATTTATAACAGTTTATTGTAATAAAGTGCAATTTCCTCAGCCTATAGACGTACTTGTGGATCTTTTTTATCTTCTTTGAACTAAAAGTTGTGAAATTGTATTAAAGAAAATGTTAGTCTAAAAGATGAAAATCAAAAAGGAAAATTACATCCCTTTCATTCCGGGAGAATATGATTTTATTTTTTGGATTACATACTTGATTGTTGAAAAGGTAATAAAATGCATTATATATGTGTTTATATATAAATACATAAATGTTTATACATTGTAATTCTTTGAAATAGTGATAAATGTAAAGAGTGTATCGCAGATATATATCAGCTATGAAGAAGAAAAAATAACATAAAACACAATGCTGCTTATTTTAACTATAAACCTAGATAAATTTTAAAAATACTTATAATTGGATGTAAATAAATTAAATAATGGCTTACAAAACAGTTTTTCGACAATAAGATTTGGAGATGAAGAAATGTATTCGCAAGAGCTGTTAGAAGCAAATGTCATTAATGTTTTTGAGAAGCTTACAATGGTTGTCTAAAGGCTGTTTGACGTAATCAAAGATACCTTTGTTCTAGTGATATTTGCTATACTAATAAAAGTCCGTACTGATAGATTGTCCAATATCTATACAATTTTCTGAACCTCAAATGAATTACGAGTATGAAGAACGAATAAATATTAAAGAATTAGATCACTGAAAAATGATGACATTCAATAGATTCTGTGTGTCCAATCTACAATAATCCAAATGTCCTATCCTTGATATTCCCCATTCATTTAATCAAACATGTTTAGCTTAAATAACACTGAAAAAGCAACTAATCTGAGAAATATGAACATTTTTTAAATTATTTTCCTCTTTGCCATAAAGTGAGGAATTTGCATCGAATGGTTTTTTTTTTTCTTTTCAACTATCTTATCTTTTAACATCGTCATTCCTGCACATGATTTATGACAAATGTCAAAGGTATTCATTTTTTTTTTCATTAGAGACATGGTTGCTCGGTGTAAAAAGTCGTCTCTCTCTAGTACAATAAATAAAAATTAGATTTTTCCGAAGATTTATGCTGAAAATATTTATATACGTTAAAATTTCACAGGGCTGATAAATTCAGCTGGTACCCATTCCTATAGATGCTGCTGCTAATTTTAAAATCTATCTTATGAATGGACGCGTCTTTCAACGTTAGGAAGTACATTAATCCCTTATTAATCCAGATCCTATTAAACCAGACAGCCATTTAGATGTAAGATGATACAGGTGACAAATAGTAACCAAAATTTAGTGAGATTAAAGACCATTTAAATTTTGTGTTCAAACACGTTGTAGGAAACAGCAATAAATCCATACCTGAATATAACAAACATTTGAGACACCTCTGTCTCTTAACTGGTCAAGAAATCACCACTAAAGTAAATCATTAAAAGATCAATAATTTTTTCCAACTAGTGAGCGAGTCAAGTGAGGTTAGTGAAAATCCTTTAGGGGCATCATGTCCAAAGTAGTCATTTTTTATGCTTATTGTAAGTAAAATATTGCATGATATTATTCTCTTGAATTAAAACAATTTTTACATTTTATTTAGTGTACAATAGTTTGTTTTTCATTGATTATAGATTATAGAATTTATAGATTATTTTGTTTAATCTTGTAGCGACATATCTAACCCATATTAACCCATAGACCCATATTAACAATATTTAATCTTGTAGATAATCTTGTAGAAAATGGAAGTTAAAACAAAACAAACGCTTATTACATTACACATAACTAAGATTAGTTACAAAAAGAAAACCCTTAATAATTATAAAATAATAAGCAAGGTTACATAGTACCAGGGTGGTACAAAACAAACGTATTTAGGAACCGAATGGTTCGTCCTCCATTTCTCACATCTCTACACTCATCTCATTTTGTTCTTTGTAAGTCTATTGGGCAGCAGCGCCATCTACTGTCAATATTGTTAATATGGGTCTGTTACAATCTGTATTTTCATTCATTCTCAATTATGTATAAATTGTGATTTTTGTTCTACAATTTTGGTTATTCCAGTTGCTTAGCATGAAAAATCCCTCATAATTGTATTGGAATTTTATAGAAACGATAGCTTTCAAAAATTCAATAAAATAAATACTTTTGTAAAATAAGATTTTCGGAATTTATTCATACAGAACAAGTGCTAAAGGAACGTTCATACGAAGTACTTGATGTTGTTTAATCATGCGAAAAACATCCCATGATATGTTTTGAAAGTAAGGAATTGTTTTTCGTTGATACAAAAGTATCATTTTAAGAGTTGTCTTCTATATAATGCATAGATAAATGAATTTATAATGAAATTGCTTCATCTATTGATTTATTCACTTCAAATAGATGGAGAAATTAGTGTTCTTAATTTATTACGAAATCCATATTTATTAATATATATAGGGAATCAGAAGATTATATATCAATTATATATCAGAATATATATTAGAATTATATATCAATTATATATTCAATTATATATTAGAATTATATATCAGAAGGAGACTGACTGATAAGAATTTAGCTTCGTTTCTTAGAATCAGTACACCTCACTTCGAATCTCAATATAAGGACTTTTACAACAGAAATTGTTATTTTAAATATGTCATTGACATATTTAAATTGTAAAACTTGTACGTTGTTTTTGAAGTTTTAGAAAAATTTATCTGGGCCCACCAATCTTTTTTTTTATTATTTTTATTTATTTACTTTTTTTTTTAAATTTTGGCCCGTGACCGAAAAAGTTTGCCCATTCCTGTTGTACTCTAATCCGGAATCTATTTTAAATATCATAGATTATTGTACCTTACTAGTTATTAAAATAAATTCTCTTTTAATTAAACAAGTAACTTAATTTTATGTTATTCACACGCATTTTAAAAATTATGATATTTTTTTTAAAAAAAATATGTTAACTTAAATTAATATTTTTTTTGAATTTATATTATATATCACAAGATTATAATGGTTATATTATGATAATTTTAGATTACTCACTTCAAAAAAAGAAGAGATTATTATATATTTTAAATTTCTGTTTCATTTTCCAGCTTAAATATGATACAATAAAATTATATTAACTGAGGTTTTTCATAACCTCTAATATTTGAATAATGTACTAAAATAACATTTCATGTAAAAATTATTTAAGCAAGTAATAAAAAAAATAAAATCATTCTTTATTTCAGTGTATCAATGATTCAAAATTATCTGCATTCGGAGATGTATTATTTTTTAAGAAATAACAATATAAATATTAGGCAAACGAGATCATGCAACCATTTCTAATAACCTTCGGCCAAAATTGTGTTATATCAAATTTCCATAATAACACTAATTGGGAACCTACCTTTTGTTTAATTTATAATCAAGTATTTTTATAATTTCATTCTTTAAATTAAGGTAAATAAAAAAATAAAAAAAAGAAGTAATTCTAATTACAGGGTAATTTTGTGCCGGAACAAATGTTGAATTGGTGGAGGGCACGGTTTATTCAACTCTTCATTTCTAAAACCCCAGCTTTTCAATGTTATTCATAAGTCTCCAAGGCAAGGGAATCGGGTTCCTATTGTTAAAAGAACAGGAAGTCTTCCCCGTTCCTTCCCGGAATTCGTGTTCTTAATTGAGAAAGGAGGCAAATGTCTTCAGGCGTAATCAAGAAGTTTGTATACCCAGCGTTCTTTGTACTCTTCCTGAGAGTTCCCTTTTCCTGTCTAAAGAGGGAGAATGATTTGTTGACTTGTTTTAATTCTTCGCCTATTCATTTCAACCAGGGGATGATGGATCTCAAGAAAGATATTTTGAAATGAAAAGATGGGAATAGGAATCCTTTGTATAATGAAACCAGATATCTGTTGGCTCGTTATGAATCACACGAGTCCGATATTTACGCAAATTCATTTCTGTTGCAATGGCATATTAAAAATTAGATTCTCTTTTAAAAACATTGCGTTGTTCTTTGATTTTGTAGAGAATTAAAGTCGTACTTTTCATTGAGAATACTTTTCATTTTTAAAATTGTTAAGTTTAAATGATAACTAATAATTAATTAATACATTTGGCTCTAATTTCAATAGCACAGCGCTTGTAAAATTGTTATATATGACATAATGACATTGCTTAACATATCACAGCTAATTCATTTCAGTAGGAAAGAAGATTTATATATATATATATATATATATATATATATATATATATATATATATATATATATATATATATATATATATATATATTACATACATTACACACACACACACAGACACAATGAAGCCTGGTGTCTTAATAGCATCCCTGCTATTAACACACCAAGTGTCATTGTGTCTGTGTGTGTGTAGTGTCAAGGCACAGTTATGAGGTACGAATGTAAGTCTAGGCAAGGTTTTCGTAACTTCATCCCTTTAAGGGGTCGAATAATTGAGAAACGAAGGTATTTGGAAACTAAACACTTGGAGTTTCAAGTTAAGCTGACCACCAAACTGGGTCATATGCTTCGCACTACAGTGCCTTCAGTTTGAAGAAAATTGATATGGTCATTGAAGTCCTTAGCCATATGGGGATTGTCATGATATTGATTTTAGTCTATATATATATATATATATATATATATATATATATATATATATATATATATATATATATATATATATATATATATATATATATATATATATATATATATATATATATATATATATAGTGTTGTTTTCAAGAAAGGGCTCACATGGTAGTCGGATTTTTTTTAGTAGCAAAAAAAGTTTTAGTTAAAAAAGTCACCTATAGAAGGCGCTGAGATCGAGAGATTTAGCAGAATTATGCAAATTAATCTTGCAATAAAAGGCCGTGATACGTGAGAATTTCTCATTCGCTTTCAGAATGTTATCATTACCGGTTCGAGCGTTGTTGGCGAAGTTGTTTTATTTGAACGGAGAGTCAGCAACTATTGCATTGCGAAGATTTCGCACGACGAAAGGACTGAAGACGAAGAAAGGCCCCGTATCGTGTCCTGGAATTGTCAAGGTTTTCAAGAGGTTCGTGGAAACTGGCTCTTTATAGGATCGGCCACGCAGTGGAACACCATCGTTGGCGGAGAGCCGAATTACTGCGGTGGAAACCACAATGAATGATTTAGCGGTGGAATCGTCCATTGGGAGTGGCAGTGCTCGCGAAGCTGGAAGAATATTGGATGTGCCTCAATCACCGATTCGACGTATCCTCCACGGGATATTGCATTTCTATCCCTACAAACTGCAGTCACTGCAGGAGTTACATCCGGGAGACACAGCTATGCGGGAATCATTTGCCGAGTGGGCTATGGCAAGAATCGAAAACGACCCTCAGTGGTTGTTCAACGTTTTTTGGACGGATGAGCCACAATTCACACTACACGGGGATGTCAACGCCCCTAACACTCGTTTATGGGCAACATCTAATCCTCGTGAATACACGACGAAATCTCTGCATCCAGCCAAGTTGACAGTCTGGCGTGGCTTCACCTCATCTTTCATTGTCGGACCTTTCTTCTTTGAAGAACCGTGTCCCAGATTGAGCTGGAAAACGTGAACAGTAACCACAAAGCGTTACCTCACACTTTTGCGTGACAAAGTCGTGCCCGCATTAAATCAAAGCGGTGTGTTATCTGTAATAAACTTTATGCAGGATGGCGCACCACCACATTTATCCAATCCAGTAAAACGATTTCTTTTGAGTACCTTTGGTGAAGAGAGACTGATCAGTCGAGGTTGCAAGATCGCATGGCCTCCACGATCACCCGACCACACTCCGGTCGATTTCTGGATGTGGGGCTATTTGAAATCACGTGTGTACCTTTCATCTACTTCAACATTGGCCGAACTCAAAGATTCCATCTGTCGTGATGTTTCTGCAATTCATTCGACATATTGCATTCAGCTGTAACGGGCGTTGCGAGTCGCCTTAGTTGCATTGTACAATGTACTGGAGGTTATATTGAACAGCTGTTATTATCAGAATAAATGAATGGAGCGTACTGTTGTCCTTTTCATTGTGTTTCGGACAGTCAGCGCCATCTGTAGGTGACTTTTTTAACTAAAACATTTTTGCTGCTGCAAAAAAAAAAAAAAATCCGACTACCTTGTGAGTCCTTTCTTGCAAACCGCGCTTCTTGACCTCACTTTCTTTTTTTTTTCATGAATTTTTAAAATTGTTACGAACTTTTGGCTCACCCGGTATATATATATATATATATGTGTGTGTGCGTGCGTGTGTGAAATTTAATATAGAATAATTTAGGTAATAAAACAAGTTTATGTATATGTTTTATTTCAAAAATAATTATAAATCAGTACTTGAAAAAATTTTCTTCATAGTATTTCATTTCTGTGATACAATAATAATGAAAAAAATCAAAATATTATAATTTATCATAAGAATGTTTTCGTTAGGAAATTTGTGTTCTTTTCTGGAATTTTCCTTAGTGAGTCAAATGTTATTTACAAACTTCTCCAATCAATTTAACATTATAACTTGTAGTGAAAATAAATTCCTCCCAAGCGTCACCACCAAATTCATGCTTGATTTATGGTGTTCATGTCTTTACACTCTATACCCGACAAAAAAATGTAGTTTCTCAGAAACGAATAACTTATTAATGTGGCGTCAAAAAATAACGAATTAAACTTCCTTAGATGATTATTCTTCTTCCTTCCTATTCCACGCATGTGAAAATGCCTAATTTATTCCAGAATATTCTTCGCACGTAGCACAATTCCAACTTATAGTAATGGAGCGAGCAAATGTACCACGAAAATAAAAAATGAAGTCAAGTGGATGCGTGGGTTTGAATTTTTTAAGCTTCCGCGTTACGCAGGAATACACTCAAAATAATGCAAATATTCTATCAGACGTGAGAATCGTTTAAGTGGTTTCCTTCTTATTGAGTTGAAATTCTGAACTCTCAGGAAAATGGAGTTTTCTAATTTAGGTTTTCAGTTAGCACCTTATCCTTATTGCTAAGCATTTACATTTTTCAAGGTAATGAAACATTTTCTTCCGTGACTTATCATTGCTGTGGTATAAAATATATAATAACGGGGTTATTGTGATAAGAAATCTAAGAAAATGTAGAGATTGTAATTACATCTGATAAGCTTAAGTGTATGTTTCATTTTTGTAATTTTATTGTGCTTCTAGGAGTGCTTAGCTAATAAAAATAAATTATGTAAGTAATGTAAGTTGCTAATGCGATATTAATTATTATCTTAATTTTCATGGCTTTAATTTAATTTACGTTATTCAGCTCATTTTCGCTTTAACTCTAACACTTTTTTAAATTTATATTACATTTTTGAATATTACGTCTATTCTAATTCATAACCAATTCATGAAATAACTGATGATAGACATTTATGCATATCAATGAAAATTATTTTTAGTTCATTAATGTAACCGAGGCAACCAATACAGAGAAATATTTCACAAAAATTACTTGCACTTCCTTTTTTATGAATTTCTTTTTTGCATTTATTCTGTAAGTGAAAAGAGTGAAAATGATTTGACACATTACGGATTTGAAATTTTACTTATTTCATAAAAATATCGAACATGTTTGTTCTTCATATGTTAATGAGAAACTTATAAGTTGTTGTGAGCAGAGGAAAAAAATCGTTATATAACATCTATTTGTGAAAAAGTGGTGATTATTCTCCAATCTAATTTCACAAATGAATAAGACATCTTTTAAATTGTATAGACTGTCCAAAATTATTTCTATCGTAGTTTTGTTATGGAAATGATTCATAAAATCTCTCAAATAAGTTCCGAAATATTTTTAAAAGGTTTCATAAAATTATCCATTAAATGTTTCACTCATAAATACAATTTCAAATTTCCCATGTTGCACCTGAGCATGATAGTTTTTATTCTCAGTGTAAAAGCGGAAAAGGTCCATTTTGTTAAATTACCGCAAAGACGTAAGTTCGTGTTCACACACAATCGTTGAATCAGTTTCGACATTGCGCATGTAAAATATTAGGAATGCTTGGAACATTCCTATATATAATTAAAAACTAGGAATGATCTAAAATTTTACCTCCAACATTGTCGAACTTCATTATAAGCGCAAACCATTTACATTAGTTGCTAAGCATTTACATTTTTCAAGGTAATGAAACATTTTCTTCCGCAACTTATCATTTCTGGTAAATAAAGTATACAATAACCTGTTTACTTTGATAAGAAATCTAATAAAATGTAGGGTTTATAAATACACCTGATATGCTTAAGTGCATACGCAAGGAGGAAGATTTCTGCTAAAGATACATACATAGATAGATGTGTAGGCAATCCCCGGACTTTACCATGAGGTTAACGGGTTCGGAATACTCACCCATCACCAGGTGTCTCGTAATTTTGAGCCACGGTCTGGAGACGAGGTCACACCTGCGTTGATACCCTTTTCACCATTTCCATGCCACTGATACAGAATTAAAAATCCATCATCCAAAGAGTTGATGATTAAACTTAATTCGATGCTCAAAAGAACTATTTTCCTTTGTTATTATCATTCACCATTGAAGATTTCTATATCATCTTTATACTGCTTGAGCTTTGGATTCTATAAGTGGTGGCAACTTAGTGTAAACTGATTAAATTTACTTTCATGTGAACAATTATGAAGTTTCCTTGTAAAATATAAAAATCCGGTTATTTTTTTATATACTTTGCAGATGTGAGCTTTTGGTAAAGTGTGCTTTATCTGGAATAATCTATATTTATCATTTTTTACTGAACATCTAGTTTTTTTTGTATCTTTGGTGTTGGATTACATTTAACAATCATCACTTACTCGCGAAACGCGTAAATCTATATTCTATATTGGATTTTTAGTACTTAAGTACACTGAAAATTTATATCTCTTATGGATCAAATTTTCTTTCTTTAACCTAAGATTACATTTTATTCCAATAATTGAAATCCAAACTATGCTTCACTATGCATAAGAATTATTTACTTTTAATTGATCAGGACAGAAAATGTGGCTTTATTAGAGATTATCTTTTTTTCATGCTTCTCTAAATATTTGATGATAAATTACCTGTAATTTTATGCAAGCAATTTCATTTAACTACCTTTACTTCGTCTAACGCTTCCATACCTAATTTCGAAGAAATTTTATATTCCTTTTTACGTATGTAATCTCAATTGCTTTGAGTAAAAACGGAATTCATGAATTTATTTTCTTAATAATGAGTAATTCAATAAGAAGCTCTATAGTATATATTTACTTTTTTATTAAGTGAAAATACTTCCAAACAAATAAAGAAAAGCATTTTAAGCCTTCTGAAGCCTTATTGTCTATAAAATCATTTTTTTAAAAAAAAGTTGAAAAAAGTTTTAAAATTGGCTATAAAAAGTAAGAGATATCCTGTTTCATCAATTTTAACACAAAAAGGAATGAGAGCAGCCCTCTTTTGAATGGTGAGTCTCAAAATTTCAAAGATCGCAAAAAGAAGATATACCCCAGCTCTTCTCCATTATACTGAACATAAAGCCATTTTCTTCTAAAAGAGTCTGTTTCCGACAGGTTTTCAGCAGCTTTACGAAAACAAAAATAGATCACCGAAGCGATAAGTTTTAGATACTGTGATGTATGAAGAGCTTTTTTTTTTTTTCTTCTTCATAAAAGTATAAGAATAACCACACGGGACAATGGCTTAAAAGACTTGTATATTGTAAGTTGAAAAGGCAATAAAATAACATTTTCCGCTTTATCATATTTCCCATTCTTTCGTTTTATTTTTATTTTCTATCTTCCATGTGTTGATGTTTTCGTTCATGAAAAAGGTCTTAATTTCCCTTTCCTTCTATTTAGTTGATTAATATTTACTTAAGATATTTATTTCGAATATAGAAAGATTTAATTGGAATGAAAGCCATTTTTCTTTTCTTTTGTATTTTCCAGCTACAATATATTTAATTTTTAAATGTTTTGACTTATGATTAATTAATCATTGTGTTGCAATAATTTATGTAAGCAGAAAAAAGAATGATTATAAAAACTGCCACCTCATAGCAAAATTTTTTATTTCATTTATTAAAAACTAAACAGTTTTGACGAAAAACTACCGTATTAAAAAAAATAATTCAAATTTCGATGAAGAATGAAGCATACCAAAAAATCATTTGAAATTATAGAAAAAAATAGAAAACGAATAAAATTAAAATAAAGGGATCAAAGTTTATTACGCACGCTTACTTTTTTTCTAAATCTGGATAATCGAATTCAAGCTTTCATTTTTTTAGAACTTTTCGGTTTTTGGTAACCCAGTTGACAGAATCGTTTGCAATAAAAGAAGATTCTTTCATTTGCAATAGGGTTACCAGATTTGCATCTGACTCTTTAATCGATTTAACATTATTCTATATCATGTGGATAATTTTTTTCTGTTTTTTTTTCACTTGTCATCAAAAAAATGGAACGTAATCATTACACAACCGAACAAAAAGAAAGGAAAAAGTAAATGAAAGTGATGCATTCGCTATTATTCACTCCCTTGACGATTTTTTTACACTTTACATCTTCCGAAATCTCACTGTAAAAGGAAGTCATACAGTCTTCCTGACTGGAAAAAGACATTTATGGCTATAATGCATTCCGCAGCTAACACTCATTTATAACACGGAATGCCAGAGAAGAATCTGAGTTCAAGAGTTTTTTCAGGGTTTTTTTTTTATTTAAACTTTTTTTTTGATTTTTTAATACGTTTTTCTTCAAAAAACTTTTCATCCACTTTAACTTTGTCAAGAATGATCGGTTCTCATATCTAACTTGCGTAATTACTATTATAAAAAAAGAGCTGAAGTTTTTTTTTATTTTTTAAAGTATTCGAACATAAAAAAATTAATTTTTTGGTATAGATCATTAAGGTCCAATATTACTAGAAGCATTTTTTTAAAATTATGTTGCTATTTATTTTAATTCGGTGGGGAAGACATAATTTATTCAGCTTTGCTATATTGTAAAACAAGAAAAATATTTGTTTTGTCCTTAAATAGTGGGTTTTTAATTAGGGTATATTTCATTTTGTCCCATTCCATTAAAATATGTTACGTTAACTAATAGTGTTTAATAAGTGTTTTTTCATAAATTTTTATTTCACAAGGAATGCTATTGTCATTTAAAAAAATTAAAAGGCAAATTTATATCTCGTAATGCATTTTCATTTACTATACTTTTCGTTACTTGAGTATTTCCTAAATGCTTTGTTTTCGCTTACATAAACATAAATGCTTTGTTTTCGCTTTCATAATTTATTAATTATGAATAAGTATATCTATATAAAGCTTAAAATTCCATTCATACAAAAAGAATTAAATTTATGTTAATATTTTTACTTGAAATAAATAGTTATGTAAAACAGTTTTATATGTATCATTAATCTTTTGATGAAAAAATGTTCAAATGACTTCGTTTTTTATGGCTTAAGTGAGTATAACAAAATTTCAGTGTAGAACATTTTTCTAGAGAATTCAATGAATTCCATTAATAATTCAATTTAAAGAGATAAAATTTAAAATTAGTTTTTTTTCTGAACAATGACTATAATAGCACTACTACTATAAGTTTATTAGAATTTTATATTTGTAATCATAATATGTGTCTTTGAGAAATTAAGAATAATTCCGAATTTATGTGAGTTTGAAAAATTTACGTACATTCCTTAAGTTTCAGTTTTACTCCAGTGAAACCAAAACAGTTATTGTATTTAATGATTGTCAAAAAATTTTACGTAACAATATACATATATTACATATATTTAACAATACTACAATGTTTATAAATGAATGGTTTAATGATAAACACAAAAACAGAATTATTTTATGTAAGGTTTAATTTTCAGATTTGATTCTATGCTTATTAGAGGTGTTTGAATAGTTATAAAATTTTATTGATGTAATTTAATTATAATATCATTCTTATTCGAATTTATTTCAAAATTGAAATACTTATCTTATACTTTTTATGAGATACTGCACAGACTTTCTTACTTTGGGTGAAAATAACTTTAAAAATATAATTAAAATATTTTTGAATTATTTAATGAATATTTACCTTTTACAATAAAATAAAAACTTTTAAAATATTTATTATGATACATTTAATTTTAAGGGTACTTTGCTTGGTGATTTTGCATTCATTACTAATAAAGATTATTTTTGGATAAATCTTATGTTAAATTATCTATAAAAATAACAATTCTGTGTTTTTCATAACCTTGGATTGTGTTATTTTTTAAAATTTGTTTTGTATATTTTAAGAAATGAAAACTACTTATGACTCTAGGTCAAACATGTAATTTTGAAAAAATATTTAAATAAAGTTATTTTTGATAAAAAAAATATTTTCCTATGTTTTTAAGATTTATTTATAATTTTCTTTTATCTTTTATTTTGCAAATATTAAATGCTATAGTTTTAAATATGCTTACAAGAGAAAAAACTATTTCAAAATGTTGACTATCAATAATTAAATCATGCATATTTTTGTTAGATTCAAATTTTTAAATATTCGAAATTTTTCTTTAAAGCATTGAAGATTTTCAATTATTAATTGAAGCTCTAAGTTTAAAAGTAATTTTATTAAAAATTTGTTTCGTCTATATGATATATATATATATATATATATATATATATATATATATATATATATATATATATACATATATATAGTAATCTTTGTTATTTTTTTAAAAAATATATTAATAATTTATATTATATAATTCTTTTTTATGTTCATTTCTGTTTTCTCTACAAATTCAATTGTTTTGCATATTTTTAAGAAAAGCAATTAACTTATTTTTGAATAAAACATTAATCCAAAAAAGATCAAACCCTGAAACTAGCAAACATTTATTATGCTAGCAAATTTTAAATATTCCGAATTAATTCAAATGAAATTGCGAAACTTTGTTTAATGAATGTAAAATACAAGGCTCTTTAAGCAAATTATTTGTATGTTGCCTTATATGGAAAAGTCACAGAGAAAAAAAGTTCTTATCTTCGTTCAGCAGCTCTATTTTATTACACACTCTCAAAACTTTCGGCCATTTTGTAAAATAAAGGCGGTGTTATGTTTACATAGCGCAAAATGCTTCCGGAAATATATTGTTTCCTGGAAAGAAAAATTCGATAAAAGGTCGGGTTTACTTAGAATATTCAGAGTTTTCTCTTCTCCAGATAAAAATTTTAAAATAAGAATCCGGAACTCTACTTTGGCTAGTGTTCTTTACATAAACATAAATACTCAAAATCTGAAGAGAACAAATAAAGTATAATTTTATGCATACGAGATACATAGAAAAGAAATTAGGAAAAATAAACATTTTAGGTGGTCTTTTAAAGAAATTTAAGCATTAAGGAAATGTCATAATTTATACTTTTTCTTCAGTTTTTCGTTATCATTTTGCTTGTTGAACTTAAGAACATTTTACTAAGCTTTGATTATTATTATTTTAAATGAATAAATTTAAATCCAATTGAATTTATTTTGCTGAATGAAAATTGATAAATGTTTATTTAAAAATAGAATTAAAATTTTGTGATCAATCCTATTTGTGAAATTTACTTTTCATTTATAAGACTTTAAGAGCAGTGTTTTAATAACACTTGAGTATATTATCTCAAGATATTAGTGGTTAAAGTTTCAAATATATTATTTCCAGTGGGTCATTTTACATAGTATAGTAATTTTAAGATTGTAATTTCAAGGTTTTAAGGTTATTTTTTCAAAAATCAAGAATTAAACCGATTTTTATGTAAATTTGTAAATTTAAAAAGTAAAGACTGTATATATATATATATATATATATATATATATATATATATATATATATATATATATATATATATATATATATATATGTGTGTGTGTGTGTGTGTGTGTGTGTGCACGTGTGTGTATAATCATTCAAAATATTATTTTTAAATACCACTTGCGAAGTATTTTACACGACTAGCCTGTTTTATATATAGATAATTTTGTTCTCAATTATAATCCAATATTAAAAACAAATAGTAGTAATTTTTAAAGTTCTGGAAATTAATGTTTCCTATTTATTAGGATTATAGTATCTCTTATTACTATTAATATACATAGGAAATGATGAGGGATGTGATAGGATAGGATTTCTTATTTATTTACATTGATAGTAATACAAGATTTCTAAAAAATATTTGAAGTCTCTTAAAATTCCTGAATATGTATTAATGCATAAGACTTTTTAATGAAATTGATAAGTGTTGTACATTGTGCAGTATTTTAACATAGACATTCAGAACAGCAAATATTTATTATTATAAGGGAACATGTAAGTAAAACGTGTTTATAAGGGAACATGTAAGGAAAACGTGTTTATAAGGGAACATATAAGTAAAACAGGAATATCCTTTTTTAAATGCTTCTGTCATTTCATTAGTGTATATTTATGGAATCCATAGATTTAATAGAAAGTCTACTTTATAAACTGTCAATTTTTCTAATTAATGTCATATTTTATCGCTCTTCATAAATGGTTACCATAATAATTGAAACACCTTAGATTTTCAAACAATAATTTGTTAATTTAATATAGGTTGGCAAGTTATACAGCTTTAATTAGCTATTACTCTATTCATACAAGTTCTGAATAAAGTTTCGTGGAGTATGTACAGTTTTCCATGAAGATATTGCAGATTTTCTGAAAGAGATGCTAGTAAAGGATACCTATTCTGTATTGAATGCGATTAATTTGACTATAATTAAGTTATACTTAGATCGGGTGAGTAACTGTGCCAAAGTGGATGTTCAGCTTACTTTTCAAGTTTATCAAACCATTCCGATGCATGGATAAGTGCATTATTATACTGGAAAAATTCATTTTCCTATAGGAAATAAAGTCAGAGAATGGACATAGTCATCAAAAATTTCTCTATGCTTCCTTTCAGGTTTACGATGAATCCAGGAGAAAATTATGGCATAGTTTCCCACTGTATGACCACTTGCTTATAGCTACATGATTGACAGATAAAAGTAGATAATCGTAATCATATACTTTTAGAAAAGGCTTCGAAACGAAAATTCCTCTTGTTGTAAGGAAAAATTTAAAGACGATTCTTCTGACCGAATTACTTCAATCCATTCATACATTGACCAGATTCAGAAGTTGATTTCATTGCAGGTGACGTTTGTCGTAGGTGGATTAAGAGATTGCTGCGCTGCAATAAATGTTCCACTTATGAAGGTACATTCTGACTGCAATCATTAACAATGTGGAATTCAAATGGTGATTTAGATTTGCAGTCACTTTTGCTACAGTTTTTTTCTTTACGAACACTACAATTCTCTTCAAACACACTTCAGTCTCTTTCACTGAGCTCCTCATTCCTCCACTACTTTTCTTTGATTAGCATATCGTGTACATATTGTCAGGACTTAAGACACTTTAATCCTAGTAACGCTTAAGAGTTTGGATGTCCAACCACACGTGTTCCAAATTGACTGACTTTTGCAATCTAGCCTCACTGAGAGTTTAAAAAGTCCAACATTTACACTTTTTAAAAAAAAAAAGTTTTCCAGAATTTTAATAAAGGTGCCCACACATAACCAGAATATAAAAATTTCTACTTATAAAAACTAGAACCAATTATTATATTGGAATATTACCTAAGCGCATTAAAAAATGTCCCTTTTATGCACAGGTGTTTCCTTTATTTTCATAAACATCTGGATTATATACGATGGTATTTTGATGACAATTTTAAACTTATTTATTATATTGCTCATATAATGAGTAATGGAGAAAATATATAGTTTAAAACAAAAGGTAAAGCATATTTCTTAAACTAAAATTCTTATTTTTATTTGAAATAAATGGAGCCTTTTAATGAATCAAAGTAAATTATTTAAAAGAACTAAGAAAATAACGAATACCTTTTAAATAGATTAAAAGTCATGTGCTGAGTATAGGGAAGATATAGAGTGTTAAATTATAGACATTGAAGCTACCACATATTAATTTCAAAATGAGTAAAATTTTTGAGCTATTTTAAATTTCTTATTATTTTAATTATTTCCTTCTATTTCAGCAGATTTGTAGTGTAATCACATCAATAAAAGTAATTAAATTTTTTCTTGGATTTATTTAAGATTACTAAAAATTGCTTTTCATTGAAGATTATTTTTCGAAATGATTTTACTACCCACTTCCACTAAACATTAAATAAGTTATCTGCCTTAATTTACACAAATGAATGGTCCCTGTGTTTACATTCCCTAAATGTAAAGCTTCAAGGAAATAAAAAATAATTAAGATTTTTTTGTCCAAGGAAACGTTTACAAAATAATACGTTAGTTTCTTAATACATCATTGATAAGACACATAATCATTGTATCAAAGGTGAGAAAAATTTCTAAGCAAGAAATTAATGTAACACAATGATATTAAGTGGCGATAAAATAAATTAAGATCTTTGGGACACACTTAAATGATTTATCATAATCCTTACCCATCAGAGTCTAGGGTGTCTTGACGACACATCGTTATTGATTATCACCATTGTTTCTTTGGATACTTTCCTTGCTGCAAATGAGAGGTGGTCTTCTTTTGCCACATGCACCGTCTACACACATAGTTGTCAAAAGATGCTATCACCATCCATTATGAAAGAGATTAAGGG
Source organism: Latrodectus elegans (assembly GCA_030067965.1). Taxonomy (NCBI): domain Eukaryota; kingdom Metazoa; phylum Arthropoda; class Arachnida; order Araneae; family Theridiidae; genus Latrodectus; species Latrodectus elegans. The sequence goes on from CM057821.1 coordinate 46,063,156, forward strand.
TTGACAATCACTGCTCTATGGGGAAGAAATAGTGTTTTTGTTCACTGTCTTAACCTTCTCTTCAATCCTTATTTGCAGATAATTTTTTTCCTTCATCTCACTCAACTTATTTTTTCGACGAGCTGTTAACAATCCAAGTTGTTATTATTTCGCCAAGTTGTGCTTCTCAAGAAAGCGAATAGCAGGGTACTGTTGGTGAAAGTTTGTTACCAAGTTTTTGCTCAAGATAACAAAACCATTATCAATCACTTAAAAAAAATCGATGTTAAGGGATTATTAGTTATTATAGACTGATCTTTACTGTACACGGTGTGGTGTCCTTGGAAGCAATCGGTACGTTACAATATTGCCAGAAGATGAACTGTTTGTAGTATCTGTAAAATAATATTGAACTAGAAACAAATATATTTCTTGTTACATACAATGAGAAGGATATTTTATTGATTAGAAGAATCACAATACAAGTTTGTTTGATATAATATTAAATATTCCTCTCATAATGAAATATGATTTAAATTATGAACTTTTAAGTTAAACTAAGAATATCTTATGCTTTAGTATTCCCAAACATTAAATTTGGTTTGATCTCAAAATATAAAACAAATTTATGAATAAAATCATAGGCATGGTAGAAATGATCACCTTTTTAACAAATGCATTAAAAAATGTACACTATTAGCCAATGATATACATACATACATACATATATATATATATATATATATATACATATATATATATATCTATATATCTATATATATATATATATATATATATATATATATATGTGTGTGTGTGTGTGTGTGTGTGTGTATACCATTATTTAAAATATTAATATCCCTTTCTAAGAATAATGTCTATAAAATAACAATATCTATGAGTAATCTGCTGTAAAATAACAACATTTTTCAATAATTACGGCCCATTATTAATAAGAAAACTGAGGAAATGAAATTAAAAATAATGTAAAATTTTATTCAAAATAAATTATTGTAATGCAATTTTATTCAAAATACATTGTTTTTTTTAAATTTGGTATAAAGGCGTATTTTTGATTTCCTATGTATTTATAAGCGTTGAATGTAGTCGATAAAATGTGTTGGGTCTTGAGCTTCTACATACAGATTGAGTGTTTAAAAGGTATTCTCCAATCGCAAAAAGTACATAATATAGAATTATTGCGAACAATGTTAAACTCATCTTTATTAAATCAGTAATATTTGTGAAAATGATAGAAATAAATCGAACACAGAAAAATAAGAGTTAACAAAATGATTTTTTTAATCCCATAATTTTTACATCAAAGTACGAAATTAAGAATAAAAACCAAATAACTTATGGGGAAAGATTACCAAATTAATAGTCACATATTTTAATTTTTACTTTCGATAAAATACCTTCATATCAAACATGTTTGACATGGTAAAGTATGACAATTAAAGTCCAGAATACGCGCCTTAACACAATAAATTTCCCTTAAAAATTTTATTTTAAAATTACGAAATCTTTTTACATTAGCTTATGTATTTTATCTCCTGAAGTTTTAAATATGCATTGAGAAACCTCAGATGAAGTGTATACTTAAGTTAATTTGATAGGCAGGTTCAGAATATATAATCGATAAGACGTATTCAATATAAAATTTATTTTTATGTGAAGATATTTAATAATATTTTTTACTCAATTGAAAAAGAATGAAAGAAAGATATTTTCAATCAAGCAAAATATCTTAAAATACATTGTAGAATTAACAGATTCACTTCATTTGATATGTGGCATTATATGAGAGAAGAAAGCTTAAAAATTGAACTTTAATGTTATTTATTACTTATTAGTAAACACGGCAAAATATGATCATATTAGTGTAGAGATCACTAAAGAGAGAGTTTAATTTTGCTTATAATAAAAAGTAAATGAATATTTATTATATTCATAAACATAATGCATAGTAGAAAGAAACTTTGGTTTTGGGATAATATTTATGTCCCTACCTGAACATAACATTAAGTAAAAAAACTATTTTATGCATAACTAGTAATTTGATAGAATTCCTCAACAGTTGAAGGCAGCAATACAATCTCAGTATATATATCCTATGAAAAAATTATATTTTCATCAGTTTGTAACCTATCAAATAAATAAAATCAAAATTTAATTTATTATTCACTAATCTTTTAAAATCATCTTTTAAAAGAATGCAGTCAAGCATCAAACTAATAATAAATTGACTCTATTTATCTTTTGTGTAAGTCATTATAAAAATAAAATATATGCAAAATGATTTTTGAATATGTCATAAAAAATAGTGAAAATTATTTACTAATGAGTTTTAAATTTTATATATAAGTACTTTGTATAGGAATAACATAGTTTTATTTATTTCATTGATCATTTTATTCGATCAAATTTTTTTTATTTAAATTCTTTCAAAATTTTTTTTGCTTTTTTATTTAAGAAAATTGTGTGTCCTCTTTTTAATGATTAAATAACAAAAACTGAGTTAAGCCCTTTTATCTTCGGTTAAATGCACTATTTCTAGACTAAAAAGTAATGCTCTAAAAATTAAATAAAAACAAATAAATTTTCTACATTTCAAACTAAGAATTAAATTATTTGAAAATCCAGAAATATTTAACTTTCATTTTTTCCAGAAATGCTTAAGGGACGCGTAAAATTTAAATGTCGGGAAAAACATAGCTTCAAAAAAAATTTACTTAAAAACCAAATTTCATGAATAAAAAATTAAATCAACTAGATTGATCATCATTTCTTTAAGGCCAATAGATAACGTATCTTATCCAATACTTAAAACTCAATTTATTTTACATTTAAAAATATATCATAATGAGGTTTATTTCACTTTGAATTTTCATTACAATATCTGTTAAAAATCTATTGATTTTTTGGTTCTAAATTATTAACAGAATGCACATAAAAACTTGAATGTAAAATTATCTTTCATAATTTTAAGTGGAATTTTAAAAGTATTATATAAAGTACATAATGAATACAATTACTTGTATAAAAATGTGAACAAGCAGAAGCGTTAGAAGCAGACCGTTAGAATGTACGTCACAGCTCCCCAAATTTAATAAGACAGTGATTCTCAAGTTGCTATTCGTGACGGATTTAGAAGGCTATCACGAAACCAATATATATTTAGTTCGAATCTCCTATTTTGTGTGATATTTCGGTAAGCATTATTGGACAGAAGGCTGATTAACTTCCTGTGATGCTAATAGTGTCTTGTCTGAAATTGTGATTTTAGTTTCGTTTTCGCTCAAACAGTTCTATTAAATGTTACTTTTTATTCTAATAACATGAAATTCCTACCTTTCATGTAGTTTATTTGAAAGTTGCATTTTTTTTCCAAGTATCGAAATATGACACCCTTAATCATTTTTTAACATATTTCATATCATTTAACTTAAGCTCCATAATATTGAAACTGTAAAAAAAATCGTTTCTTGTTATTTGATTGCATATGCTCAACCCGTAGGTGGATCCGAGAATAAAATAATTATAAATATGTGTGCGTGGGAATCCTTCACAATGAATAATGGAAGAGGTACGGAATACACGCAACATAGCAGCTTAAGACAATACTAAAGTTGAAAACATTTCTAAGGTGTGATATTGATATACAGATGTTGACATTTGAAAACATAATATTACTTGTTAGCCGGCCAACTTGTCTAGTGGTCAGCGTGCCTGACTATGGATAGGAAGATCCTGGGTTCAAATCCCGGTTTAGTCATGGGTGTACTTTCTCTCTCTCTATCCTGTCTTTGTCCTTTCCTTGCGTGTGTGAATGAAGTATGAATGAAGCTTAGCCTATAAATGGGTCCCTATGGCATGTGTGAGGGTGCGATGGTGGCCCACCCTTTGTGTTGTACCCGGGGCAATGCCTCGGTGGCTAAGAGGTCGCTGTTTGTTGCGTACACGGAAGCTATATACCAACCTCAAGAGATTTAAATGATGTTGCACGCACGGAGACCACATACGAGCTTCGAGAGATTTAAACATTTAGTTTCCCTTGTTTGGCAACACTTATATAAAACGAAAAAAGAATGTAAATAAATAAAAAGACGAAGTTTAGCCATTTTTGTTCCTGAATTACTTTTACTTTTTACTACTTTTTATGCAATTTTCAAAATAGTGGTGCCGAATATACTCAATTACGATTCTGACGGACTTATACGATCGAATTATCGCATTTACGGAACTTAAAACCCTCGCGAATTCGAAACTTCTACGTGAACACATATGGCGCCACCCGAAGCAACTGGCAACTACAAAGCTTCTGCAAGTATAAAAAGAAAACGCATTTATGTTCGCGGCAATATTACTCACTTTTCCACGGACATTGACAATTTTACGGATGCTTCAAAGCCTGAAGATATTGAATACGCACTTTATCGGTTAACAAACACTTTGAAGGATATGCATTTACTAGACGATGAATACCATTCTTACTTGGAAGATGCAGAGTACGAGGACGACATAAAGCAATGGGAAACCTACACCGATACTGCAGAAAAAGCCCTTTTTAAAGGTAAAAAGTTAATTGAACACAAAACCTTGTCAACTACTTCTGTGAACGTGAATAACGAAAGTTCCAATTTGTCTACACTTACGCAATCTGTTGCTGTTCCATACGATGTTCCTACTCAAAACTACACTGTGAAATTACCGACGATTCGATTGGAACCCTTTACAGGTGACGTAGAACAGTGGCAAAACTTCTGGGAACAATTTCAATCGTCGATCGATACTAATCCCAATCTGTCAGAAATAGACAAACACGTATTCCTACGCGGCTACCTTCAGGGTGAACCCAAGAGCTTGGTGGACGGTATCAACATTGTAGCAGCAACATACGAAACGACTAAAAAACTACTCACAGAAAAATATGGTGACAAAAACCGAATAATTCAAGCCCACCTGGACTTCTTGGATAACATATCACCCGCAAGCGATGCATCAGCTACAACCTTGAACGACACCTACATCGAGTGTAATCGACGAGTTCAAGCACTACGTGCACTTGGGGAAAATATTGACAATTATGGCCGTGTGATAGCTCCAAAACTACTACGAGCGTTTCCTGGCGATATTTGTAAGCAATGGATCATACATGCCCAACGACAGAAAATAGCTGTAGGAGATATTACGAAGATGATGGATTTTATATCACAAGAAGTACAGGGTGGGCTGATTACATCAAAAATCAGAGGTGATGTTTCTGTACCTTTTCATCCCACTACTGCATTCAATGTACAGACAAAACTTGCTTCTACAACCAAGAAGAAGACTCATACTGCATTTTGTGCATTCTAGTGAAACTTCTGGCCATTGGGCTCAAAACTGTGACACAATTACCAACTATAATACTCGCATACAGAAGCTAAAGTTCTAACCGCTGCTTCTTATGCACTAATAGAAAGGACACAGACTGTCCAACTGCCCTCGTAAAAATATAGCTCGTTGTACAAAGTGCAAAAACAACACCATATATCTATCTGCCCATCAAACTCTACTGATAGACCACAAAACAATGCTGTATATCACATTGACATACCCAAAACTATAATCACACACTTACAAACTGCACGGGTTTATATTACTGGTCCCACAGGTCTGACAAAGCTTACTAGATGTATCTTAGACGCTGGTAGCCAAACTAGCTTTGTGAATGCTAATCTCATTGATGAACTGAAACTCAAGATTGTCAGCTCTGGACAGCTACGTTCATGCATTTGAATCTCCTACTACTTCACGAGACATGAGGAGATATGTACAGCTTTCAGTTACAAGTTTGTGGAATAAAAACTGTGCTTTGATAACAGCCTTCGAGAGTACAAACAAATACGCTACACACCCAGCTGCTCCTGTTGAGGTCTTTCACTTTGCTCGTAGACAAAAGCTGAATCTTGCTGATCCTCCAGGAGACAACAACTTACCTATTGAATTGCTTATTGGTGGTGACTTCTACTGGCATGTAATCACTTCCGAACCTTCAATCAAGATTACAGACTCTCTTGCTATTGTACCTTCTATCTTTGGTTGGATTCTCAATGGGTCAAGAACACACACCACTATTGCATCAGTTCACCATGTTTCTGTGCAGATTCCTGGTGATTGTTTGGACGATCAAGTGCGTTGCTTATGGGAATTGGACCACATTGGAATCAAAGACACTCAGCTTAGGAACATGACTATCCGAGAAAATGAAATTATGCAAGAGTTTCAAGAGACATACGAGACTGAAGGAAATCGTAGAGTTGTATCTCTGCCGAGAAAGCCTACAACATCACTTTTGTCGACTAACATAGCTACTGCAGAAAAACGCTTGGTATCTCTCCAGAAACGACTAGCATCTGATAGTATTATGAAGGAAGAATACAACAAATGTATGTTGGACTATATTTCACAGGGACAAGTTGAAGTTTGCGAGCCCTCCAGTGAGGACCTCGTATTCTACTTGCCTCATCATGCTGTGAAAAAGGTAACACGAACATATATCAAATGGAGAATAGTATTTGACGCCTCGTCTCATGAGCCAGGACTCTCATCGCTAAACGACACTTTAGAGATTGGCCCTAACCTGTTACCGGAAACAGTCGGATGCCTTCTTCGACTGAGATTATTCAAATTTGCTATAACAGGTGATGGAAAACAAGCATTCCTGCAACTGAGCTTGAACAAGAAAGATAGAAACTCCACAAGATTCCTATGGTTCAAGTTAGCAGTGGACTTTACTTTCACAGATGAAATAATTACATACAGATTTACTCGTTTACCCTTTGGTTTAGCATGCAGTCCCTTCTTGTTATGTGCCACGGTACGTGAATTAGCTTCGAATCACATGCAAGATTTTCCAACTGCTGCTCCCATGATTGACAAACATCTATACATGGACGATTTTGTTGCTAGTATAAAAACAGAATCTGAAATTATTGCACTGCACAGAGAAGTCAAAGAGATGATGCAATTGATTGAAATTCCAATGGGTAAATGGGCTACTAACTCCACAGTGCTCCAGAACCATCTACAAGATGAAGGATTCAAGACAACCGTTAAAGTACTGGGTATAGAATGGAACACAGAAACTGACACTTTAGGAAATACATTCACTACCTCTCTATGTGCTGTTGAAAACAAACCAAGTCAAGGTTTGTTGTTGAAAACAAACCACTAACAAAGAGATGGTTACTCCATTGTATAGCTAGTCTCTATGACCCACTAGGATTGTTTTCCCCTTTTACAATTTTTGGAAAAATCCTGTTCCAAGATGCATGGATTCTTGGTATCAAGTGGAACAAAATCCTTCCATCGAGCTTGGCAACTTCATGGCACGCAGCTGTTAGAGAACTTGATGATATCTGCTCTCTGAAAATTCCCCGACACATAGGTATCTCTTCCTTGACATTTACTATTCATGTGTTTTGTGATGCATCAGAACGAGCCTATGGAGCAGTATTATACATTGTTAGTTCTCATGATGATCAAGTAGATGTGCAGTTAGTGTGCAGCCGCAACAGACTTGCACCTATCAAGAAAGTCACCCTGCCACGTTTAGAACTCCTAGAAGCTCTGATGGGATCTCGACTTCTGCTATACTTCTGTAGTGAGACTAATATTCCTACGACAAATGCAACGTTATGGAGTGATTCTCGAGTTGCCTTGGGTTGGATACGCAGTGATCCTAACAAATGGAAAACCTTTGTTTGCAATAGGGTAACAGAAATTGTTTCTCATACTAATCCTTCCCAATGGAGACATTGTCCTGGTAAAGACAATCCTGCTGATATACTATCTAGAAGTGCCTCACCATTAACACTGAAAGATCTAGACATTTGGTGGCATGGCCCTAAGTGGTTAACTACACCTGAAGAAAACTGGCCTGATTCTAATAGCACTTATGAAGATTACACTCACAATTTAGAATCGAAGAAGAAGGAAGTTCAGACTCTTAACATTGCCTTAACTCAGCCAATTATCAATGCACAAAACTACAGTTCATACTTTAAACTGTTACGTGTGACATCTTGGATTTTTCGCTTCAGTCATAACTGCAAAACACAAGACAAAATATTTAGTGAGTTGAATGCCACAGAACTCTATCAATCTCGCAACTATTGGATAGAAACCGTTCAGAAAGAGTCATTTCCATTGGAATATGAAGCCTTGTCGAATTCAAAGTCTCTTCCCAAGAACTCGAAATTGGAAAAATTCAACCCAATTTTTGACAACAAGTTGATACGTCTTGGTGGCCGGCTACAATTTTCTGATTTATCTGAATCTGAGAAACACCCGATCTTACTAGAAGGATCTCATCCTTTCACGAGTCTACTTATACGCCAAACACACTTACAATTGCATCACCTTGGGGTCCGGATTGTACTTTCTCAGCTTCGTTCTGAATTTTGGATATTGAGAGCAAGACAGGCCATTAAAAAGGTCATACACTCTTGTCTTCCTTGCAAGATACTGAAGCAAAAATGTGGTGAACAGATAGAAGCTCCATTACCCTCTGAGAGAATTCAGAAGTCGATTCCATTCGAAACCACAGGAATTGACTTTGCAGGACCGCTGCACGTGAAGAACAGCAAATTGGTTACAAAGGCTTACATCGTCATATTTACTTGTGCTACAACCCGAGCCATACATTTAGAAGTGGTTTGTAACTTAAGCACTGATGATTTCTTACTTGCACTTCAGCGATTTGTGTCCCGACGCTCGCTTCCTCACACAGTTTACACAGACAATGCAACAAACTTCTGTGCCGCTGACAGAGAATTGAAGTCCCTGTGGAACATCATTTCTTCTTCCAAAGTACACCAGTTCTATGTTCATCACAACGTAATATGGAAATTCATCTTCCTCGAGCGGCTTGGTGGGGAGGATGGTGGGAGAGAATGATTGGAACTATCAAACAGTGTCTGAGAAAGACCCTCGGCAAAGCTTGTCTGGACACCACTGGACTAACGACTATACTGTGCGATATAGAAGCCGCCGTAAACAGCAGACCGATTGTTCACGAATATGGCTTGACGGATGATCTTGAGGAAGATCTTACCCCAGCGCATTTCCTAATAGGAAAACGACTAACAACGATCCCAACTGGACCACTTCACCCCACTCTGACCTTACACGAATTTGGAGGAGTCGTCAACAACTTATGGACTCCTTCTGGAGACGATGGCAGAGGGAATATTTGATGGACCTAAGATCATTCCATCACGTGAGAAACCCACCGAAACGACCCGAAATCCGTGTTGGAAACATAGCACTACTACAGGAGGACATCAGACCTCGACATACCTGGAAGAAAGCACGTGTCGAGGCAGTTATCCTTGGCCTCGACAACAAGGTCCGTACGTGCAAACTGAGAACCAACGGACAAACCATCTACCCGCCAGTGCAGCTTGTCATCCCCCTCGAGGTTGACCAGGGTGGGGAGGTTGTTACGTACACGGAAGCTATATACCAACCTCAAGAGATTTAAATGATGTTGCACGCACGGAGACCACATACGAGCTTCGAGAGATTTAAACATTTAGTTGCCCTTGTTTGGCAACACTTATATAAAACGAAAAAAGAATGTAAATAAAAAAAAAACGAAGTTTAGCCATTTTTATTCCTGAATTACTTTTACTTTTTACTACTTTTTATGCAATTTTCAAAACTGTTTCTGGCCGGTTCCTTGGGTATCAGGAAACAATAAATTAATAGACTCTGTTGTAGTTGTGCAACTGTCCACAATCTACCATTGGAAAAAAAATATTACTTGTGATTAGGAAAAAAAAACATATTTTCTTCTCCTTAATAGAGAAAAATCTTAGAAACTTTGTATGTATATATATATATATATATATATATATATATATATATATATATATATATATATATATATATATATATATATATATATATATATATATATATATATATATATATATATATATATACAGAGAGAGAGAGAGAGATTAATTTAAATCCATCTTTTATTAAGAACACACATATAAAATTAAGGTTAGTGTAAGACACATCTGAATAAAACCTACTTACAAAACTTTCGTAATTATTGTAGCAAAATTTAATAAACTTAGACATTTATCAGTGAATACGAAGATATTTAAAGGAACTTTACAGCAATGAAATGAAAAAATTAAATCTATTATTGAGACAAATTTTGTTGCTTCAGCACCAGTTATTTCTCAATCCCAATAAATCATAAAAATGATTGCGTGTATGTTTTTTTCCTTTTAATAGAATTTAAATTAAAAATTATTAGAAATCAAATATAAACTTTACATTTTAAGCATACCCAGGAAAAAATGTGTCACATTTAAATAAAATTATTTAATTTTGTTATTTGTAGACTCTGTAATGCATTGAAGATTACAATTTTAAATTGATTATGATGAGGAATATTTTATTGTTTCATACAAAAAACTGAGCTTTTTATACGGAAATTATTTTAATAATTTTTGGCTGATATTGGGCCAACAGTAGTGCTTTTCTTTTTTATAGATAGGAAAAACTTATCTTACAGAAATGGATTAAAATGAAAAGAATATTGCAAATGATAAATGTGATATTTTGTTTAAAGCTTTTAGCATTATTTTTACAATAGACTTATAATACTATTATAACGTTTTTTTTATTTTAAAAGCAATATTTTTCATCAAATATTTTTATGTTTTAAATGAAAACGATCATCATCACTATTATTCTTTATTTTTACCAAATTATTTAAATTTTTCATATCATAAAGTGCATAGTTCATAGCATAGTTTTTTAATGGTAATCAACCGTCAAAACATTTATTTATATTTCACGCTTTTATTTCTCAAAAATTCTTCATAACAAAAAGGGGCTTATAAAACACTTCTCTATGCAATTGTGTAATTCCCCAAATATTCCTTTCCTTTCTTTAAATTGAAAATTTCCCAGTTAGGTATTTGAATAAGGTAATCATTGATAAATTTTACCATCAAAATCATTCAATATTAAGCAGAGATGTATTCTGTAAGTATTCATTTAAGTGTTTGATCAATAACAATCAAGTTTCTATTAAACCAATATATAATACGCTTCTCAGTTTATAATCGTGAATTTTTTGTTGTATTTATTATGCTATTACACTATTATTTGTTATATTATTTAAATTACATAGTGATGAATTTTAGATTCCATATTCTAAAAACAGCAAGTAGAGATATGCTGTATGAAATCATTTGTTCTTTTAAATAATGTTAGACATTGGGCACATATTTTAAATAAATTGTGTTTTTAGTTTTATTAATTTAACTTTTATTTTAATTTCTTCTTAATGTATGCATTTGAGAAATGTACCATTAAAATTTTACAAATACGCAAATTTTCTTTTTGTACATACATTGTTGTGAAATTAGATATAGTGATGAAATCATTAGTATTATGAAAAATACTTTCTTAAGGTACTTTTTAAAATACTAATAAAATATTCTAATTATTTATTAAATTTATTCATTGATTAGGAGACAGGAATTTCCCATTTGTGTTTGTAAAAAATTCTCTTTTTGAATCCTATAAGATAAAAATTTATTATATTTACATGCAATATTATATAAACATTTTAGATTTAATAATCCAATAAAAAAACATCACTCAATGTGAGTAATGAATTGATCTCTTTTTTTCCTCTTTTTATCAATAAAAATACTTCCCCATAAGGAGTTATATGTGAGTTAAATTATCTTGGGGTCTTATGCGCTTCTTTCGTTGTGGTATAGGTAGCATCTGATGTTAATCAAAGTCAAAAAACAGGAAAATATTACTAATGAGTTAAAGATGTGATGTGAGGAATCAATATGTGATTTATAAAATATCTTTCATAGATATATAAACACTTATTTAATAATTTAATCATTCTTAAAATATATTATTTTTTATCATCCAAATTTAAACTTAATTACTTCGTAATTATATATCGAATAATTATTATACTCTTAATATTCAATAGATTTTACAATATTCATGCAGTTTACACTATGTAAACTGCATGAATATTGTAAAATTAATTCTATGACTGTCGCTAGAAAGTTGACACACATAATAAATAGTTTAAAAAAAGGATATAAATTTTACAATATACATAAAAAAACGGTCATTGTTTTGAATACTAAAACCGAAAGTAATAAACTCCAATCACCAAAAGCATCTTCCGTATAAATGCTTTGTTTTCGCCAAAACAAAATTAGTTTTTATATATAACCATTATCACTAGCTATTAACGAATGCTTATTTAGATTGATACTTAAATCATGTTACCAAAAACCCAATTGCTTCCAAATTCCAAAAGAGAAAGGAAAAATATTCATGACAAAAAAATTCCTTAAATAGAAACTATTTTGTGAAAATGTATTAATAATGAGAATTATTAAAGATCTGTTGCGACTGAATTCTTAACAATTTTGGACAGTTAATTTAACAAGGCATAAATCTACTTCAAGCAAAATCTGGAATCATCAATAGTCTAGTATAAGAAAAGCGTTTTCTCTTAATGAACAATTGTGCTTGGTAAATCTGACTCCCACCGTGAATTTATCGTTGTGGGAATCCTATGATCCTTAACATTTCATTTAAAAGAGTTGAAGCAAGTTTACATTTTATAATCATTAATCCCTGCCTCCCTAAATATTTTCACGGCTTTGTTGTATTTCGACTCTGTAAATATATCTTATAATCTAGACTTCTCTGGAAACTTAATTCCACTTAATGTCTGAATGAATATATGAGCTGTTATACACACTTAATTGAAATGTTAAATGTGTACCTAGAATGGACGGATGCTATTCTTTAAAAGGAAAGTTATTGTTATGGTTTTAAAGTATGTTTTGTTCGTATTTAAATGAGCGTATGTGGTATTTGAGAATTAAATGTGAACAATGTATCATAAGAGTATTATAAGTTTGGATTTTTGAATATATGATGCATTAAATTTCTTTATTCATGATTAGTTGAAATTTAAAATATGATTTATAGGTTGTGGTTTATGTATATAAAAATTAAAAGACAAACACTTAAGTTAAATTAAATGTAACTAAAATTATTTAAAATATTTCTTTATTTTAAAATTTCAGAATTGTTGACATATCCTTACCATTATTTAAAAATATTTGACAAATGTAGGTAATATTATTAAATTATAAAGGACGAAGAATAAGGTATAGAGTATTATTCTAGGTGAAATGTTTAGGCAAATTGAGCATTCACAGTTAACTAGTTAATTATTGTATAATTTGCAATACTCTAGAATGCTTAAAGTATCCTTTCTCTTATTTGCATTAATTGATTTATATAATTAGAAATAAAGATATAAATATTTTTATCAATATAATTCATAATTGCACTGAAGTTTTGATTAAGATACACACAGTTTCGAAATTTTTAATCTAATTCTTTTCTTTATTTTTTTAATTTACCTGCAACGAAGTATATTAGCATGTGCTAAAAATTTACATACATTACATATACATACATTCATATATAAATATATATATATCTATATATATATATATATATATATATATATATATATATATATATATATATATACATATATATACATATATATATATAAACATATATATACATATATATATATATATATATATATAAATATATATATATATATACATATATAAATATATATATATATATACATACATATATATATATATATATATATATATATATATATATATATATATATATATATATATATATACACTACTGGCCACTAAAATTGCTACACCAAGAAGTCGACATGTTCCAGACGTGAAATTTATACGAAAGGAAGAAGGTGCTGTGATATGCAAATGATTAGCTTTTCAGCGCATTCAGACAAAGCAGGCGCCAGCAGCGACACCTACATTGTATTTAAATGGAGAAATTGTTGAGCCGTTTCCTCATACACAAATTGCATTTGAACGTTGTTGCCTGGTGAAAAGTTGTTGTTGTGATGCCTCGTGTAAGAAGGAGAAATGCGTATCAGCAAGTTTCTGACTTTGATAAAGGTCGAATTGTAGCGTACCGGGATTGCGGTTTATCTTATCGCAGTACTGCTGCTCGCGTCGGTCGAGATCCCATGACTGTTAGCAGAATATGGAATCGATGGGTTCAGGACGGTAATACGGAATGCCATGCGGGATCTCAACGGCCACCTATCACTAACAACCGAGAAAACAGGCATATTATCCGCATGGCCGTAATGGATCGTGCAACCACGTCACGAGCCGTGAGTCAAGAAACGGGGTCGTTTGAAAGACAACACGTGTTTGCACGAACAGCTCGACTACGTTTGCAGCAGCATGGACTCTCAGCTCTTAGACCATGGCTGTGAATTCCCTTGACGCTGCGTCATAGACAAGAGCGCCTTCAATGGTGTGATCAACGACGAACCTGGGCGTACGAATGGCGAGACGTCATGTTTTCAGATGATTCCAGGTTCTGTGTACAGCATCATGATGGTCGCATCCATGTTTGGCGGCATCGTGGTGAACGCACACTGGCAGCGTGCATTCGTCATCGCCATACTGGCCCATCACCTGGCGTGATGGTATGGAGTGCCATTGGATAGACGTCTCGATTGCCTATTGTTCGCATTGACGGTGATTTGCACAGTGCACGTTACATTTCTGGTGTGTTACGACCCGTGGCTCTACCCTTTATTCGAGACCAGCGAAACCCTACGTTTCAGCAGGATAATGCCCGACCGCATGTTGCCGGTATTGTAAGGACCTTCCTTGATACGCAACATGTTCGGCTGTTGCCCTGGCCAGCACGTTCTTCAGATCTTTCACCAATAGAAAACGTCTGGTCAATGGTTGCCAAGTGACTGGCTCGTCACCAAACGCCAGTTACTACGGTTGATGAACTGTGGCACGTGTTGAAGCTGCATGGACACCTGTACCTCTACATGCAATCCAATCTCTGTTTGACTCAATGCCCTGGCGTAGAACTGCCGTTATTACTACCAGAGGTGGTTATTCTGGAAACTGATTTCTCAGGATCTATCCAGCCAAATTTTTTGAAAATTTAATCACTTGTTATTTCTAGTATAATATTTTTGTCCAATAAATATCATTTTGTTATCTGCATTTCTTCCTAGTGTAGCAATTTTAATGGCCAGTAGTATATATATATATATATATATATATATATATATATATATATATATATATATGAAAATTATTACAATTTTATACAATTTTCCTATTTGCCCAGGAAATTATGTGTTGCCTGCTTCCGGTTATTGACAAGCCATGAATATAGACTATTTTAATAACATTTACATATAATTGGTTAGCTTACTCGGCCTCCCATTGTATGACCGTGGTTCTATTCATGGTCATCTTGGGAGTGTTCTGTTCTCGAAGATACAGACATTGGAAACATTTCTCCCTTCTTCGCATCGTTACTGGTCAGCAAGCCCGTGCATGGCCGATTGGCCAAGAGTAGGTGTATGATATATATATATATATATATATATATATATATATATATATATATATATATAAATAAATATATATATATTATATATATATATATAATATATATATATATATATATATATCATACACCTACTTAATAATCGGCTGTTATAATATATATATATATATATATATATATATATATAAACGGATTAATTTTCAAGTACAATATATTTTGACACAGAGTACGATTTTTTACTGACTTATTTTAACTTGTTTAGTGTATAATAAATTATAAACAGAAGAGAAAATGGAGTTGGCGCAAGATCATTTCCGCGCTATGATTTTCTACGATTTTAAAGCAGGATTAAATCAAGAAGAATGCGTTCAACGGTTGCAATTAGTATTTGGTGATGAATCTCCAGCTTGTGCTACTGTATTCAGATGGTTTAGAGAATTTAGAAGAGGTCACAATTTTCTTCAGGATGATAACACACAGGAAAGCAGCCGTCGGCAGTAATCCCGGATAACGTGTCTGCCATACAAAAAATGTTAATGGATGATAATCGCTGTACCTATCAAATGATACAGAAGAAACTTAACATTGAATCCACAGTCATACACAAAATCATTCGTGAAGAATTACATATGAAAAAAGAAGTTTGCCGTTGGGTTCCTCATAATCTAACCGAGCACCAAAAAGAGGAGCGAGTCAGAATCAGTAAAGAAACTCTTAAATTGCTAAATGATGGTTACCACCGCATCATTTCTAAAATTGCAACAGGTGATGAAAGGTATATACCGTTTTTTTGACGTTCCAAAACGTCAAGAAAGCAAAGTATTGGTCTTTGAAAATGATCCCACGCCGATAATTGTGAAAAAACAACGCGCACTGAAGAAAGTGATGTATGCCGTTTTTTTCAGAAAAACGGGATTGGTCAAAGGCATCAAGTTGGAAGGTTAAAAGAGAGTAACAGCAAACTGGTATATCACTAAATGGCTTCCAGAAATTCTACAAGAACTGAATGTTAGGGGACTAATGCTTCACAATGACAAAGCATCTTCACATGCTGCCGGATTAACATTTGAGTTTCTTAAACAAAAACAAATTAAATTGATCAAATATTCGACATATTCACCTGATCTAGTTATGTTTGACTTTTGGTTATTCTTTAATCTAAGAAACAACTAAAGTGGTCGTCGTTTTCATTCAGAAGAAGAGATTGATGTGGATATAAATGCATATTTTTCATATATATATATATATATATATATATATATATATATATATATATATATATATATATATATATATATATATATATATATATATATATATATATATATATATATATATATATATATATATATATATTGATATAATTTCAAATATCATTTATGAAGGTGAGTAATATTAGTTTACATAAACTTTTTAATCTTTAAGCAGTCATTGAAATAAAATGTTGTAACCGTACTCTCTGAGCGCCTTCTAAATTAATCTCGTTAAAAGTAGTCTTACTTATACAAACACACACGGTTGATAGTTACCATTAATTTTGATTCTATGATTAGAAATCAGCTTGCTTTTAGGGAAAATTAAATTTCGGAAGCATGTGTCCTCCATAAAAGGAATAATAATGCCTTATTCTTATCACAGAATAATACTCTGGGCATAAAACTTTCTCTAATTCATTTTTGTGTGCTTTTTTAGTGCATAAAATGCGCTCGTAAAAATCATTGCTGAAAGAGAAATAAAAACAACAATAAATTCTCTCAAACCCTGTGTACCATGCCTGGAAATGTTTGCTGGATTAGAATTAAAGCTCTTGTGATCGATAGTATGCCAGGTAGAAATATTCAATTACTCAGCATTCTTACCTTTCGTATCAAAATAAACAGGAACAAAAATACTTTTATAATGGAGGTTGTCATAAATTTTATTACTATTTTATGCTCATTCTATTCTACCTATTTATTTATATTCAAGAATAAAATTGTTTGTGCAGCTTTGACAGCAGAATAAAGTCTGAGGTAACATTTAAAAAGTAAATAGTTAAATTAAATATTCAAAGGGCTATTTTGTTTTTGTGATTGTTTCCATTCTGGTGATTGTGATTTTGAAATGTGCATTTTTGGAAATGTCTGCTTTATTTAAGTTCATGGAACTACAATGAGAAATAATAATTTTTAAATCTCTCGAAACAGTAGTAGTTTGTGTAATGGTTTATTTTATACCGGAAAATTATAATGCATAAACAGGAATGAATGATAAACTATTTTTACTAATATCATGAATGATACAGAATGTTTTGAATTAAATCATTTTATTCAAAGTTTGCTTAAATTAATCATATATATATATATATATATATATATATATATATATATATATATATATATATATATATATATGTATATATATATATATATGTATATATATATATATATATATATATATATATATATATATATATATATATATATATATATATATATATATATATATATATATATATATATATATATATATATATATATATATATATATATATATATATATATATCCATTTAAGTGCAAAACACAGCTTATAATCTTAATAATAACTGTCGCTTTTACGATAAGGTATGAAACGTTGTTTCTAAATTTATTTTATACCTAATTTAGATATTCATTGTATAATTAGAGAATATTTTTTATTTATTTATCAATCGTTATTTTAAATACACTCACATAGTAAGAAATATTTTCTTGTTCTCAGTTACCCTATTTAACATATACTTTTGAAGATATTTTATGAATTAAAACAGAAGTATAAGAAAACAAATTTGAATACTGTGAAAAAAAAAACTTCCTTCTTTTATTCATAAAATTATACAAAATTGTTTCCATGTATATTTGAGAGATTTAATCCGAATTGGAGTTTTGAAGGATTAATCGAAATTTTCAATGTAAACATATACCATCAGAGTGACAAATTGTTGAGGTATAATTAATATTATGAGTACTTGATTTGGAATGTTTGATTATGCGAAATAATGAAGAATGTTTAACAATCTAGTCAATCGAATCATGGATTTCTCAAGATGATTAATGGATGATGCATGCAACTATAGCCTACGAAATATATGATGAGTCGAGTAACTTAACAAATGATGCAACAACTGCCATAAGTACTTAACGAATTGTAATCGCATTCAAATATTGAAATCAGATATCACTTGAATGCTAGTAATCCTGTTTGAACAGCTTCATGAAAATACATTGTCGTTATTTTTATATTTAAACATGTAATTTTAAAAAAATATGTCTATTAAAATATTACACCAATAATTTTATTAAACTTGTCAATATTAATTAACAGAATGGTTTGTAATTTACTAATATGTTATCAAACAAAATATTTGAAAAACAAATTTTAATATAAAAATTTATTTTTGAATATAATGTAATTAAAAGACTTTAACAGATATGTATGTATCTTTTATAATGTATTACATGCCTTTATTTCATTTTGGAAGGAATTTAGATTTGCATTCACTAAGATAATTTTATTATCGTCATATTTCAGTATTTATTTACAATAAAGCTTCAAAAATATTTTTTAGAAAAGTAAGAAAATGAAAACTTTATTATTTTTAAGCTCTTTTATTTGCAACTACTTGAAAATAATCCTGATGAAAAGCAAATATCTATCACTAAAATTGTTGATTTAAGGTCATAGATTGTATTAAAGTCGTAAGCACTGAGTTTGACTGATGGTAAGTTATTAAGTTTGTTTGAAAATCCGAAAAACTGATCGTTTGTACTTACTTATATATTGAAAGTAAACTCAATAAAACGATGTATATTTTCTCTGGTAAATAAAAACAGTATATATTCCTAAATGCGCCAGGAATGTTTTTTTTTGTAATGTGTGTAAACAAGATTTGTTGGAAAATTACACATTGTTAATGCAGTGACGTCATGGTAATAATATACATGAGATGACATAAGACTTTTCATATGTGACCTCATTCAGTTGAGAGATGAGTTGGAAGAATTATTACAGCAATTAAATATATAGAGGAATATTACAAAGAATAGATTACGTGCTTGTATTGTTGAAAAATACAAAATAAGTTTTAGATATCCTTGAATGATTCGTATAAGTTGTTACTTAGCAGTTTAATTTTCCATTTTAAGTTACAACTAACTGTTTAAGTGAGGAATTTAGATTTTTACGTAAATAAAGATTAGAAATGTTAGAAAACCTATAATATTTTTGGCTTAATATTAGTTTGCTGATTTTAGGACTTTAATTGGATATTTTAACGGATCTTATAATAAATTAGTTCAATTTATCTGTAATATATATATTAGATACACTATATGTATTTTTTATTAAAGATCTTAATGAAAGCATTTAAAATAATATTTTATTTGCAGGAAATCTAATAATATTTATAATTTTTTTACCCTTTTATTTCATTTCATTTTTTATATGAAAATGTATTCCAAAATATTTGATTTAGCATAAATACATTGCTCAAAATTACTTTCATGGCATTTCTTTGTATCCATTTCTGTTAGTTGATACACACACTGTTTTACATTTTCAGATGAAAATTGAAAACCGAAAACTTTTTAATTTTTTCCTTTAAATGAAAATTTTAATTTAAAAAGGAATGTTGAAAAAATTTAATTGTGTGATTTTTGGTCATCTCTGTTTAAATTTCACTAGAAATTATTCATTTCAATTGACACATAATCAAATTAACTGGTTTTAAATTATCAAATGCGGTATAAATTAGAATTCAAAAAAAATTATGATATTGAACTGTACAGCGATTTATCAATTTGTAGTACTTAAAATAACCCTTAAATTGATTAATAAAGTTAAAACATATTAAATAATTACAAAAGAATTTTTTTTTTTTTTTTTTTTTTTTTTTTTTTTTTTTTTTTACACAAGGTGGAAGAAAACCTTAAGACACAACTAAATATTAATATATAATGATCAACGTAGCTAATCTATAAATTTTACAAGACCATTTATTGATTCAAGAATGCTTCGAAACATCATTTAAATATAAATTCTATATTTACAAATAAACATTCAAAGTAAAATAAAGAAGAAAAAAAAAAACTGATGTGTAAGTGCTTATTTACACAAAGGAAAGTTTTCAAGTATTATTTAAATTTAAAATCTGATGGCAGAAAATATTCATTGGAAAGAAATATTCTTCAAATGGAGAAGATAAATTAGGCAATTGAAATTTTAATGCTTAATTAATTGAGTCAATTATTCAAAAACCTTAAAAAATGATTTTAAAAATGCAATAATTAAATTTTCAGATTTTCTATTTTCTTTCGCTACTAATTTTATCAAAATGTCAAAAAGTTTGACAGTATAAAATTATATAATAATTGATACAAACGATTGTATGAATTCTTGATAATTTTAAAAAATAACGTGCAATGGAAAAAAAATGAATATTATCTTTTTCATTCATTTTTCCGAGTCAATGCATTAATGTCTGCTATATTACAGTTCATAAGATTGAAATTTAAATCTGGCACTCAATAACAATTTTCTTCACTGATAGCTGTGAATTTTGAAATATTCTAGAAAGATAGAACAAAGAAATATATTAAGAACGTGGCGAACTTCTATATAAATTCAGCTGTCATATTTATTCAAAGTCAATCCGGAGCATCTCAAAGTAATTTCTTACCCGTTATATTTGACCCTGACATCACATCAGGCATCTTGAGAAACAAATTGAGTCAAATATTTCCTTCCCTTTTATTCCCCTTTGAAGCAAGCAAAAAAAGACATAAATAGATTTAAAAGGTACGACAGGGACGTTTCTCCCCATTTTTTATTCTGTGCGTTGAGTATTCCATGTCAATGATTTTTTTTTCCATTCTTGAAATGATTACAAACGCTATATAGTGTTAGGTATCTTATTTATTCTTGACAGATATGTATTGGTTCAATCTTTTTTCAATATAATAAAATTTTTTGTTCACACTGAGTATAATGCCCATTCAAAGAAACAAAAAATTTAATGAATAGAATTGAATATGATGTTATATTTAAAAAAATGAATTTTTATAAGTATTTCCTTTGATTTTATGCAATTTTTATTGTCCTCTAAGTAGAATTAAATATTTAAAAAACAATTTTCTTCACAAAAAAAAGTAAATAGCAATTTGCATTCACAATTCATTTATTTACATTAAATTCATATATAAAAGTTAAAATATCAAAATTATTTTTTTTAAATATGTTACTTAATTTCAGTAAAAGGCAATATTTATATGCTAAAAATTAAACTTTAGGAAAATAGTTAGCATGTCCTTTAATGAGTTCATTGCCTTATTTACATGAAATACTATTTTATTTTTCTTATTTAGAGTGAAATACATTTAGATGCAAACATTAAAAAATATATCGACTTATGTCGACAGAAGTACAAAGTCAGTTTCTATCAATGAAATGTCCTGTGAAACAAAGCGTAAAAATGGAATGAAAAGAAAATGTTTATTTAGTTTAATTAAAACTGGCAAGGTAATGAAAGTAATGAAATCAGTTGCGTTGGGAAATAAAAAAAGAGACAAGCATAATCAATTATGTGACAAGGAAGTTTTTTAAAAATATTAAAAATATTGATCTATTTATTTTATTTGATCTCTGAAACCTCATTTTAAATATGCATGAAAGAAATGGCATATTCTTCACGTTTAACAAAATATTATCAATAACATAGCTAAAGATTTTTAAAAATTACCATTTAGCTAGAGAAGAATGATAAATATAAAATGTTATGCATATTATATTTATCGTTCACAATTTATAACAAGCTTTCATCTTGTAATGATAAAGAATTATACATTACAAGATGGATTCCTATTATAAATTTTATATATATTAGTTGAAGTAAGTATGAATTATTTTCCTATTTATTTGAACTAAACCCCTTTATGCATATGAGAATTAAGAGCAATTCTTAATATGCTAGGAATGAAAATATGGAAACAAACAATTCCAATAATTCCCTTTTAGGATAAAAAATGTCTTATAACTAGTTCGTGGAAATGTTGACAAATTTTTCATAATAAGCTTTTGAATTGTTTAGGGACCAATTTTCTAATTAATAACAATGAAAATAAAATCACTGGATTTAATATACGACAAAATATAACATACTTTTTAATGAATAAATGTATTCAGTGTTATGAAAACTGCATTTCATTCGGAAACCAGAAATAAATTTTATGGAAGTAACCGTGCCTCAGTAAAGAATAGAAAGAAGAGGAAACATGGCACTCCAATATATTATAAAGATATTACAGTATTTTTGATATTTTAAATTCGTTTGGTTTTTGACATTTAAATAATTTGCAATATCAAAAGCAGTAAATTAGCCCTAACATTCTCCTGTGACAGAAACACCTGCAGAAATTTTTTGCGCCCACCGAGTAACCCAAATATCTTTATATTTTCTAAGAGTGAGAAATTTCACCTTCTTTATGCATAATACCATCAATACCAGGTTTCTGATTCACACACCTTGGAATGTTTGGGTCTCCATTTAGAAGAAATGTATTCATTTCGATTTTTTAAAGGATTCGTAAATCTGATCTGACTTTACCAGAGTGGTAGGGGGATTTACAACAACAACAGGAAAAAATCAAGCGTACAAAATGGTACTATAATATCGTTTTACTTTAGTATAAATTAATAATAGGAGAAAATTAGCAGTTTTCTCAAGGTTTCAAATTTCTCTTGCGCTAAAGCGTTCAGAAATTAAATTTTTCGTAGAATTGTTTCTAATAATTAAGAGAAAGAGAGAGGGAGAGAGAGAGTGCTAATGCAATTCATAGTAATTGCTTAAAAATTTTTAAAATTTCTGATTTTTGCAAATAATCTATCACTCATAGATTATTGTTCAACAATTGTATGGTATGGTAAAAATTTGAAACTAAAATCTGGGCAATATGTTTATTAAACCAAAATATACTTATGGAAAAGCATTACAAATAGATATTCTTAAAGTATCTTTTGGCATAATGAAAAAGAAGTAAAGAATTGGGAAATTATTTTTATATACACACACCTTTATATACGTTTACAATATTTAATCTACAGTATTTCACTTAGGATTTTTATCAATTTTATTCTTATTGATTTTTGTGATTGTTTCTATTTTCTTAAGAGTATTAATAAGAAAATTATCACATTTTTAAAGAAATCACATTGTCGCAATCAGTAGTTTTAATTGTCTTTATTATATTACTATATAATATAATATATATGACACTGATTATAAACTTCATCTACAAGACTGACATATTTTATTAATATTCAGTAAACATTACATATTTACTTATTAGATCATTAATTATATTACTTGATTAAAAATATTATCTAACGTTAATTATTATAAAATTCTGCTTTTTCATTTTGGATATAAATTAATATTATTGTGGTAGGTAGAAATAAATTAAAAAGGGATGATAAATTAATTTTGAAAATAAAACTCCATAAGTGTTCATTATAAACATTACATGTCATAGAATATTTTATAATGCATTAACTTTTTATAAATGTCACTATTGAAGAAGATAAGTGTTTAGAATATATGTTTCCTTTTTATAAAATAATCACCTTTTCTTATAGAATAGAGAGAGAAATATTAAAGTATCTTTTTTATTCTAAATTATAATCTTCACTTTTAACTGATTTACGGTACCAATACGTTAATTTGATTCAAAAATTAAAAGAAACATTAGATTAATTTATGAAACTTTTAAGTTTTACAGGAAAGAGTTTCATACTAAAATTATCATTTTAAATTTTGATTCCAATGTTGTCAGTTACTTGGAACTCTGATTATTTTTCTAACCGGACACCATGTTAAAATTAGCATTTTGTGACTCGCCAATTTTATGAATAATGAGATATCAAAAACGTATGGTCTTGTTGTTATAAATATTTATAGTTAAGTTATAGTTTTCAGGAATTTCTGTACCGAATTCAGTGGCCCTGAAAATGCTATTATAAATTTTACTCAATTTAAGAATAGTTTTGTCCACTGCTTCTTATTTCTCTTATCCTTCACAGTAAGAATACATTAGTGTTAAAATGTCATTCAGTTTTCAGAATTTTGTGTTTCATTTTTATTTAACTGATATTAAATCATAGATATAATGCCAATAACTATAAATTTTATATCCTAGCTTAAAAAGTAAAATCATTTTTGACAGTTTTATATAAATTAATTCTATGATAGTTCTTGTATTCTATCTTTATTTTGAAATTCTTTCTTTATCTGACAAAATAATTTCACTTCTTCAGTAATTGAAATGTTCAAAATTGAATAAATGCTTTTTCATGATTTGGAATATTTTACAGAATATTTAAATGATTTGTTTCAATGCAGTTCATAGTTTCGTTGTTATCAAACAGGAAGCCTAGTCTCAACACATTGAATCCATGCAGTTAACCCAAAAATAATAATATATATCTATATTATTCTTTATTATTAAAAGTTGAATTATTAAAATTTGAAATTAGTTCTTACATGATTTCTAAAATGAATCCAATTGCTTTAATTTATTATGCTTTCAAATTTATTAATGTAGCAGTTAAAATGCCTATAATTGTATATATATACAAGCAAATTGATATCGTTAACATGAAAGAGAGAGAGAGAGAGAGGAGCATTAACCTCACCCATAATGTTCGTACCAAAAATTGTTTGTGTTTACTTTTTCTTTTCATTACTAATGCAGTACTTATGACGCATCAATACTGAATAGTTTCATAAAATTTTCTATTGTGCAGTATCAGTTTGTATATTAGCAGTCTTTTTACATTCATTTACTCTTCCTTGCATATTTTAAATTTAAAGCAAAAAGAGAAATTATCAAAAATATTTGATAAAAGCAAACTTGATTAACTGGAAACATTTTTAGAATATTTATCAATTAAGCATGATTAGTCTTTAAAAGTTAACTTTAACTTAAAACATTTTTAATTTCAAATTTAAGTTACGAATTCCTTTCTATTTGTATATTAAAATCTACAGTTAAAACAGTTTACTTATTTTCTCCATAATTATTTGCAGAAATTAAGTAAAGTTATTTTTGAAATTTTCATTTGTATAATATAAATAAAATATGAGCATTTTGTGTTATTTTTCAAGCATCTCATTAAATAACTTTGAACTTATTATTGGAATTTATACAGAAGTCAATAAAGTAATTCATGTAGAATTGATATCCAAATATATAAATTATTCAGGATGGCACTGGAAATATCTAATCAATTCAATTATAATTCCGTAAATTTTTAAAGTTATGCTTAATTAATTTATAAGAATATAGAAATAACCCCATTCTCTATTCCACTTGTAATTTATATTCATGTAAGAAAACTGAAACTAGTAAGTTTAAGAATTAAATAATGTGATTTCTTCTCTCTGATTAAATTATAATTGCGAATAATTTTATTTAGAATTAATCCTGTTCTGAACTTTTTTAAGAAAAAGAGAATTATTCTACATTTCGGCAATTTAAAAAAGCCTGCAATTATTATTTCTTCCTTTGCAACTCGAGAAAATTGCCTAATATTCATAAAATGTCTTTTTAAGAAAAAACAAACGATATATATCTGAAAAACTGTCTAACAATAGATTCGTATTATTGAGCTATCTAAAACGTGGTTTCTAATTATAGTGTTGTTTTTATGATAGGAAGTTTTGACCTATATTTTTTCTTAAAGGACTGAAATTATTTCAAATTTCCTTGCGACGGTATAAATAGAATTCTGAATAATTTTCAGTTTTAAAAATTTAATTGTGAATAGCTTGGGAAATTCTAAATATAAGTGTGAAATCATTGTTTGATAACTATAATACGGATATACATCCAAATTTGAATTGTATAAAGAAAAATCAGTTGACATTAATATGAGACACTTGTTCTGCGATGTGTAAATGTATGTATTCTTTTAAAAAAAACTTTTTGAAGGAATTGAAATATTTTAGTAGTTACATACAATTATTATTCAATTTTTTATGTAGAATTCATATCCAGATAAATTATCAGGATTTCACTGGAAATAATTTATTATAAACAAATTCAAACAAACATTATAAATTAATTATTATCACATCAACTCTATTGACGAACTTTAATCAATTAATGATCGAAAAAAATATGTTATGCCTTAATATATTGATTTAATAAGGAGAAATCTTAATAAAATTGTGACAGAACAACATACAATTGTTAAAAAATTTTTCCTATCTTCCTTTTTATTTAGGATTAACGAAAATCTTTCTTTAAAAATATACCAATAACAAATAAAAGAATAAAAACAGAATTAAACTAAATAAAAAGTAATATTTGATATTCATTTCAATATGCATCATTATAAAATTTGTTTTTACTGTGCAATGTTTATTAGTGTTTTATCACACAAAATTGTATTGAAATAGGGCTTTGTTAAAATATAGAAACATAAGTTTTTCGGTAATCTGCATCTATGAAAATATGATTAATATTTTCGTATAAATTTCGTATTTTGATTGTTTAAATTTCGTATTTTGATAGTTTAAATTTCGTATTTTGATAGTTTAAATTTCGTATTTTGATAGTTTAAATTTCGTATTTTGATAGTTATTTTTGGATGTGTATATCCGTATTATGTTTTTCTTATACTTACAAGAAAGTTTTTAATTCATTTGCCGCTAACTTTTTAATTCATGCAAATATAAGTACATGATTTCATTTTATACATAATTTTTACTCATAAAACTGAATTATAATTATTAAATTAATTAATAAAAATTTTAAATAAAAAAGTAAGAATATTTTTATTTTATTGCTTTTTATTAAAATACTTACGTAAAAAAATCTTGTTTAATTTGATCACTATTATGTAGAAGTAGAAGTTTCCTAAAAAAATATGTTAATAAGAATGATTCAAAGTTAATAATAGATAAGCGTGAATAATACTCAAATCAAAACCAATGTCTGAATAACGCTGAATAATTCCTTCGCAACTCCTAAATACAACCTAGGCGATCCACCTTATCCTTAAACAGAATATTACCAGAACGTGACCACGCTCAGAATGGCAGCAGAAATACATTGTGCAAAAACTGCTGGGGAATTTCTTAAGCTAAGCACTGAACAAGAGAATGCAGTGGAAGTACTTAAGGATGGACGGAGTAGAAAGTGAAAGTAAGAAAGAAAAAAAAATAAATAAAATGCAGCATTCTCATTAGCCTGTGTCCTAGGTCAGAGACCTGACAATGGTACTAGGAAACGCAAAGGCCTTGACGGAAAGACTCATTCATGCCTTGACTGTGTTGTATTGGTCTTTCTTAGCAGCGTACTATCGTGGTAATGTCAGGATCCCCGCGACCCTAATGGGTAAATCTTGTACCCTTTTTTACTCCTTTTAACGGAAAAAATACAGAAAATATATTTTAGTCAGCTTGACAAAAATCCTCTTGTATTCTCTGTACATAAAAAAAAAAAAGTTCAGTGGTGTTTACTGGTTTTTTCTCTTTGCAGTGTTTTGAAATCGGTAATTGTACTTACTTTTCGTAATGAGCCGTTAGCATAAAAGACCAAAATCTTTTGTTTTGCAGTAATGTAGAGTGTCGTTTGAGTAAAAGAGAATTTTCTAAAGGGACTTAAAAACAACATTTGAGTACTATTTTTGTTTTTTCTTTAAGAAAAATCTTCCAAAATTCTATTGTTCTTATGATATTAAATGTAAAAACATTTTTAATCCATTACGCTATGCTAAAAAATTAGTTGGTTATTTTCATTTACCTTATTGGAAGTTGTAGTAGAATGTGACATTATTTAAAATATTAAAAAATGCATAAAATGAAAAAAAAAGAAGAAGAAGAAAATGAATATCTTAGTTTCAATAACAAATAAGAAGTTGTAAGTAACTGAAATAAAAATGCAAATAATCAACGGAAGATTTGCATAAAATATATTAAATAATTACTTATTAATTAAAACTAGTTTCATGCTGGAAGTAATGTAAAGAAAATTTAAGTTGTAATATACAAAGTGTTGCAATGAGAAAGAAATACGCAGAGTTAGAAAATTAAGAACAGTTTAATGAGAATTATTTGAATTAAAATTAATCTTCTTTGAAAATAAAAAATTAAGAGAAAATATTTATGAATTTATAAAAAATACAATGTTTATCTTTCAAATAATTAGAGTGAGCACCTTTAATTCAATATAAATTTTAAAAAATATGCAAAAATATATTGAAAAAAATTGAGATACAACAAAAGTTATTAAAAATATAAATATTAAACAAATTGAAATTAGAAACAAAAAAAAATTCCATTAACTAGTAATTAATGATTTTTTAAAGATAATAGAAGATAAGTAGTATAGGAGGACCCATTTTTTAATATTTAACTATTTCAAATAAAAATTTCACGAAATATTTATTGTAAGAGAGATTTCTAATCAAAACTAACAATAATTTAGTTAAGAAATATTAATTAAAAATTTTCATATTAACTACATAAAATATTTTTTGCAACAAAATGAATGAAAGGGTAAGCAGAGCTATTACTAAAATATGCATATCATTTATCAGTAAAATTAAATTTAATCAGTTTAATATGCAAATCCAATTGTAATTATAGTCACGAATATCATTTATGCTTATTGGAATTTTTAATAAAGAATATGACAGTATTGAAGTTTGAAGAATTTTTGTTTCATTAAAGAATTTGAATACATAGAAGTGATTTGCAATTAAAATGGACAATACAAGGTCTTATTTGGATGATAATTGTATGAAATTTGGCTCAAATACATTTCAGATCATACTCTGTGTAAAACATTGAAGTGTATAAAAACAAATGCCTGAAATCAATGATTTACAATAAAATAAAGAGTATGTAATTTATAAAAACAATAATAAGCCACATTTAATGGATTGTAAATCTAATACATGCTAATATTAATTTTGTATTTTACTTCTTCTCAACCTCTTAATTTCAGAGAATTAAGAAATGTGGGTGTTGAGAGATTTAAGCACAATTTAAAACTTTGTGTAGAAGAACGTAAATTTACAACTGAAATGTTTCTTACAATAACTGTTCAAATAGTTGTAATGTTAAATAGTCGAACTTTAACACCAAAGTCCTCTGATCCGAATGGCTTCGTTGGCTTCCACAGCTAGCCACTTTTGACAATTTGACCAATTCATGGTCAATTGTCTACCAATTGAACAACTCGTAGAAAGTTGAGTGTCTTGCTTCAGTGGATGCGGCAGAAATTCCTAGTAACAGTTGGACCTGTTGACAGCTTATTAGTAAATGGTCTTAAGCAGTATGAAAGATATGGCGATGACTCTGTCAATTTTCTTTCTCAGCAAATCTTTAAATGATGACAGATTGATATTGGTAATACATTGCCAGATATGGTTGTCTTATTAAAAAATATGGTTTCCATTTTATACCTGAAAAACTGTTAGAATTAGCAGCGTTATCACTGGAAAAGATAACAAGGTGAGAAATATCGAAATAAAAACAACCAGGACATTCATCAAATAGGTACCTCTAACATTTGTCTTTTCCCAATTTTCAATAACCAAATATAAATTTGAGATTATTCTATTTTGTAAATCTATATGCATATATGTACTAATTTTTGTTATACCTGGAAACCTTCATAAGTTTTAAGAAGCGAGTGCAACTTTAAGTCACTTTAATAAGTGCCATAAATAATTCGTTGATGATTTTATAATTGTAATTTCGTTTTCATGTTTGGTCTATGTTTTAATAAAGAATTATCATGTAGAATCTACACCTCTGCATAAAGTGTTTTACTAATAGTAATTTCCATAGGTAACGTTTAATCTACATTAGATGGAAAACTGAAGCTTAGGAGACATTCTGGTTTCTGCTCATTTTCTTAGCAAAAAATCATGCCATAAGTGACTCGTTGATGATTTTATAATTGTAATTTCGTTTTCATGTTTGGTCTATGTTTTAATAAAGAATTATCATGTAGAATTTACACCTCTACATAAAGTGTTTTACTAATAGTAATTTCCATAGGTAACGTTTAATCTACATTAGATGGAAAACTGAAGCTTAGGAAACATTCTGGTTTCTGCTCATTTCCTTAGCAAAAAATCATGCCATAAGTGACTCGTTGATGATTTTATAATTGTAATTTCGTTTTCATGTTTGGTCTATGTTTTAATAAATAATTATCATGTAGAATCTACACCTCTACATAAAGTGTTTTACTAATAGTAATTTCCATAGGTAACGTTTAATCTACATTAGATGGAAAACTGAAGCTTAGGAAACATTCTGGTTTCTGCTCATTTCCTTAGCAAAAAATCATGCCATAAGTGACTCGTTGATGATTTTATAATTGTAATTTCGTTTTCATGTTGGGTCTATGTTTTAATAAATAATTATCATGTAGAATCTACACCTCTACATAAAGTGTTTTACTAATAGTAATTTCCATAGGTAACGTTTAATCTACATTAGATGGAAAACTGAAGCTTATGAAATTAATGTTGGTTGTTGTTCTTTTCATTAATAAAAAATCAATGTGATGTAATTGTTACATATTTTTTCGATGAATACGATTCATTTCTCTCTCAACTGAGCAATTGAATACTCTCATAATGAAAACTGAAAACTATCAATAAAATGATTTTATCTATTTTAAATATTATAAATTTTTGGAATTTATAATATTGTACACTATTAAACTACTTTTTTAATAGTTCTCAGTAACAGAAATAAAATCTTTTTTCATCATTGGAAAATGTTATCAAAAAATGAAAAAAAAAATTGTTATTTCGCCTTCATGTCGAGTGTTTGATGAACACTCGACATGTTTTTTTTTTTTAATACTCCACGTGGTTTTTGATTCACACTATAGCAAAATTTACCTAATCCACTGAAAATCGAACATTGTTTTCTGCCAATTGTTGTGTCTCTGGCAATCATTTCATCTATGTAAATGGAAATTTATAAATTTTTTATGATTATACGAAAAGGTATTAAA
Source organism: Latrodectus elegans (assembly GCA_030067965.1). Taxonomy (NCBI): domain Eukaryota; kingdom Metazoa; phylum Arthropoda; class Arachnida; order Araneae; family Theridiidae; genus Latrodectus; species Latrodectus elegans. Next base: position 46,094,719 of record CM057821.1, read on the forward strand.
CTTTTTTTTTAACCTATAATTAAAATTTTGAAAAAGAACTATGTATTAATAAATCGCAATTCATTTAGGCTGTTGAAATTAATTTAATTGTATAAAAATTGAAATTCTGTTCTAGGATAATAGTAATGTAAATTACAACATTAATGAGTTTTGAAAATTGATTTTTAAGTAAGTTAAATAATCTATTTGAGTTATTTTAAAGTGATATATATAACTAAAGAAAAAATATTATCGAGATTTGATGTATATATGTATGTGAAGTATTGAACAATAAAAGTTTTTTCAAACCCTCGAATGATTAGTTAAAATGCTTAGCTCCAAACTGTGAAAATTCATTATTGTAATATAATAAGAAAATCAGTAATAGTTTTAGGAAAAATAGAATAACTGTTAAGTTTTAAACGCGCGCGATATATCTACTAAAAACATTTATTTATTCAGTATTTGTGATTCAGATTCGGCCCATATTTTATATAGTCTTTGAAAATAATTGAAAAAATATTTTCTGTTAGCAACTGAAGGTAAGTAAATTAAACATTTGTGACACAGCTTTTTAATAATTTATATCACTAAGAATTTCTTTTTGAATGTATATTTCCAAAAAATAAATCTTTTTCTTTTGAAAGAAAAACTTAAAATAAGACAAAGACATTGCTTATTCAAAAGTAAATTTTAATTTTCATATTTAAAAAAATTACAATTAATCGTATTATACTCTATAAAAATATAAATACCACATAAACAAAAAAAATTAAATTAGTGAGTATGACTCTCAGGTCTGATTAAATTCATTCAAAATAACATTTTTTTTAAATATCAGATTAAGAATATCAACATTTTTTAAATATTGGATCAAATTTAGACTTCAAAATCTGCTTTACTCTTGCGAAGACTTATACGTAAACGATACGATATTAAAAACAGATACATGAACCACTGTTATCTAGAATGAGTATTGATAATATATTATCAATAGATGGAGTAATAAAGTAAAAAAAAATTTTGCTTATTTCTAATCAATAAAGGTTGATAATCAAAAACATAAAGAACAATTTTCTATGCTTTGGATGAGTACAAATCTTTAAACATTTATCCCAGTTATAAGTTTTATTTTATTACATAGTTAAATCCACACTTTTCAAAGGTTTGAAATTAAGTACTGAATTTAAATTAGTTTTATTGATTGAAATTTTATAAATTATTGAAATATATGAAGCTACAAATATATAGCAAATTAAATTGATAAAATAAAAATAAATTATTAGTATTATTTTAGGTAAAGTAAATTGATGAAAGATAAGGTTAGAAATTATATTTTAGAAGTAGTTAGATAAGTTATCTAATTTGATTACAGAATATATTCCATACAGATTTTATGTAATTTAAATGGAAGTCAAATTCTACGATCAAACTGTCATTAATTATTTATGAATCATAAATATTTATTTTTTATTCAAGAGAAAAAATTTAATACATGAATGATTATAATAAGCGATTTTAAATATTATTGCATTAATTTGATTTTGGATTCATAAAACTTCGATTATCGTTTTCCTCATTTGCTTACATTATAACATCCGCCCAACTAGTAACGTCATAAGCCACACCCCTTTCCAGACAACACCTTTAGGTTTGTATTAAAAAGAACTCTCGCCAAAATATACCAAATACGGTCACAGTTTACCTTGACAACATAACTTCGGTAAAACTCTCATAATTAAACCCCTCATTATTCAAACTTATGAACTCTATAAATATTTAATTGGCTTCTAAGAGTATCTCCATGCCTAATTTCGTTCAGTACCATATTTAACTAGGTTTTGTAAATTTTAACTTTGTGATGTTCAAACGTTACAAGTACAATAATAAACATGCATTGTTAGACGTATAAAACTTTTTTTCCATAGATCTTAATAATTCAAGACAGTAATTAGACGTCTTATGAATCTTTAATAAAAAGTCATTGTCTTCCAAACTATTGGCAGAATGAGAAGCAATAAACTCAAAGGTTTCAATACGCTACTGAATGTATTGAATAGATTATTCAAAATCTATTTCGTACAGTTCTAAATCAAGCATCAAAGTATCAATAAAGTTAGGTGAAATTTGTACTAAATTTGTGCTATGGTTGAAATTATGACAAAATTAGTCCTTGCATAGAAACTTTTTTTTTTCTATTTTGAGAACAAATCAGAGCATAGTATCCATTCAGATTTGTTAACTGACCATGCCAATTCTATCCTTTGTTCTATAATCCTTGCATAGAAAAAAAATTAATCTTTGCATAGAAACTTTTTTTTTCTATTTTTAGAACAAATCAGAGCATAGTATCCATTCAGATTTGTTAACTGACCATGCCAATTCTATCCTTTGTTCTATAATCCTTGCATAGAAAAAAAATTAATCTTTGATAGAAACTTTTTTTTTCTATTTTGAGAACAAATCAGAGCATAGTATCCATTCAGATTTGTTAACTGACCATGCCAATTCTATCCTTCGTTCTATGAAAGATTAACTGAGTGATAATGCACCTATCCATGCTGCTTGATTTATTCTATCGTGGTTTGATGAACACAAGAAAGAAGTTAAATACATTTATCTTGGTTCACTCTGTGTCCCAAACTCA